>JAECUM010095874.1:0-41759 GCA_016617855.1 Megalonaias nervosa | reverse complement strand
TATATACACACACACACTAACATCTTTGCATCTGACGATGGTTTGAACAGTACATCCTAGTTTCGTTTGAATATTTGCAATAATGAAACAGTTAAATCAAGGGATATTGTGAAGCAGATATGCAAAGTTATATGCCAGATCCTGTTTGATGCATTTAGGTGTATTTATGAACTGTATGTGTATAAACACTATCTCGAAAACAGTATTGTAAATGGGAAATATTTATACCATATGACTTTTTGTCAAACCCTGAAATAAAAGACTATATTGACGTGATGAGATGTGAAAGATAGTTTACCAGTTTCAAATTCAGATATATTTCTATTCCATGCAAGACCATCAAACGATGAGATTTTGTTTTTATTGATACCTAAGCTAAATTCAGAAGTATTTCTGAAATATATCTGGAATTCATCATAATAAAACTGAATGAAAAGCAGAGAGTGGAGGGATGTAAATAAAAATTGCCTGACACAAGGACACCTAACGTTGCAAAGACTAGGAACTTAATACCAGCAAATAATACCCACCCCACCTCCAATTCTCCTGTCATGACGAGAACAACTAATATCTGGATTACCATTTGTTTTACTGTCTTTTGCCTTATCTGCCATCAAGTACGCAACGGTTACCTCCTTTTTTTTTTTTCAAAGAGAAAACTTAACGTGTTTTTAGTCTTAATCTTATGCTGCACCTTTAGTTTCAATTAATTAAACATTTACCCTATAATTTAAGTTACCTAGACATCTAATGTTTTTAGTATCATTCACCTTCTTCTGTTAATTATTTAAACACTAAATTCACTTGTACTTATTGCCTTTTTAAAATGCTTTGCTCGTTTATATTGTAAGCCATGTGCTGTGTGATTTGTCCCAATGATTTTTTTTTTTGTTATTCCGTCTTGCAAATCATGTCTTTATTTCTTCAAACTGATTAGAGCTTATGCTGAATTGTTGTTATAATTATGCCGACTACAAATAAATCTTATCCTATAACGATTTTCATATATTTTGTTCTTGTGAACTGAACTGAAATATCAAAGACGATATTTAGAGGAATCACAGAGTAATGGTATCCTCAACTACTTCCCTGATATTTTATTCCACTGTACTGTTCGTATTAACAGCAAACAAAAGTCGACTATATGTATGAGTTCTCGAACCAAACCCACCTCACTTTTTATTTGTTCGCTAACAGAGCCAACAATAGACAGCGGTGTTATCAACAATGATAAGACACTCAATTATATATGTACTTTGTACATCAGTGATTGATTTTTTAAATATTTATGACAATAACGATCACACATGGGTTTCCATCATTAGCTTCTGCCGAATATCCAGGTGAGTTCCTGTACTCTTGGGTTCTGCCCTTGGGTTTGAACGCTTCTCAAGTTATCTAAATAATAAAAACTTTTTAAAAAAATAATTGACTTGTACAGAAGATAGGCATATAATTAATATGTCGTTTTCATCAATAATAATAATAATAATAATAATAATAATAATAATAACGGATTTGCTTTGTTTGTATCAACAGTTGGTAAGAATTTCAAAACTCTATCGGTTGGTATAGTCTGAATCGAAATTTGCTTTCAGAAGCAATTTTTTTTTTTTGGTAGTAATGTCTTGGTTTATTATTACTGGAGTGCAAAATTGGTTCCTTTATTATCGAAAGAAACAGTGACGAAAATTCTTCATCTTCATCAATCACCTGAACTTTACAATTTAGCTGTAGAATTTTCTCTGATTTCTTAATACTTTTTCCTGCACGAAGTTCATTGCTATCTTCCAACTAGAAACAAGTCTTATGACTGATATTTTCTGGAGTGATTGATGGTTTTCTTGGTAGTTTGGATAATGTTCATAACCTGGCTTCCCCAGGTACTGTACAGTGCTTCAATAACTTTTCCTTCTCCGGGTACTGTAGGGTGCTTCAATAACTTTGCTTCACCAGGCACTGTATGGTGCTTCAGTAACTTTGTCTCTCCAGGTACTGTAGGGTGCTTCAATAACTTCGCTTCTCCAGGAACTGTAGGGTGCTTCAGTAACTTTGCTTCTCCAGGTACTGCTGGGTGCTTCAGTAACTTTGCTTCTCCAGGTACTGCTGGGTGCTTCAGTAACTTTGCTTCTCCAGGTACTGTAGGGTGCTTCGATAACTTTGCTTCTCCAGATACTGTTGGGTGCATCAGTAACTTTGCTTCTCCAGGTATTCTAGGGTGCTTTTGTGAACTTTAGATTTAAAGTAATTAATACTGCCATATAATCAAGAAAGTCAGGGGTCATCCTGCTAGTTTGGATAGTTTTGAACCTCCCTAGTCAATGTAATTCATTTGGGTACTCAACCTTCTCATAAGAATGGAATTAATGTGGCAAAACGCCGACTTTGTTCCTTTCTTTTTGTTTTGCAGACCAGTCTTGAAGAGTAGATGTATCCAATGCATAAAATGTCGGCAACTCCCACATCGTCACTTGCACGTCCTACTGATAACGCCGATTTCGATAAGGTCATCTTCTAATGGATGGGATTAATAGATCCTTATATTTATTATGTCTCATAGGAACCGTTATATGTTTCAGAGGCCTTTGTTGTTTTCTTTGTTTCAGTATATTGAGCACTTGCCTTTACATCGCAGTCCAATGTTACTGGAAGTAAAACTATAATTTAACAAGTACAAGGCAGGGTCAAATCTAAATGCAAATTTAATAATTGATAAACAAGTTTTTGAACCATATCTCGCGGGTGTTCAGTTTATGATACGATATCGATCGATCGATCGATCGAGAGAGTCGTGCATGTTGAGTTTCATGATATTACAGAGGCAAAACATTTTTGTCAAAAGTCATTTAAAGGCGATTTACTAAATATTTAAGACAGCTCTTTTGTATCCAGTGTTGTAAAAGAATTCAAGAAGGATCAACCAATTCAACGATTTCGTATCTATAACCTTTGCATACATGATAAGACTGGATTCTGGCAGTTGAGAAAATTCTGTTCTCTTGTGCCATTCTTTTAGTCCAGTGCAAAATGTTCTTGCCTTGAACAATTTATTAAGACGTATTAGTCTGTAATTGTATGCACTGTAAAGATTATGAAATTAACTTAATTCGTCAACTTACAATTATAATTTTTAATGTGAGCCACTTTTCTCTGTAATGAACTTTGATATGTAAAAGTATTTCATAATTTTCAGACTGGAGTATTTATAATCACTTTTCAAACTTTCTTGAATATGGTTCTAATGGAAAGTCGTAAATTAATTCACCCAAGGTCGTGTTTTGACTGAAAGTTTGGTTTTGGATTCCGTAGTTTTTAATACCTCAGTTCTCATGCAAACTGTAATTGAATAAACTTAGAGAAGCAAAACACCAAATTAGTTTTTTTATTTAAAAAAAAATAGTGACATCGTCATAAGTGCATAATCTCCTCGTATGTCTTCCATTTGTTGCTGGAACGTTTAGTTGGCAAAAGCATATTATATTTTAGATCTGTATTTTTTTTTTTTACAAAATGCATAAATTCACTTAAGTAGCTGAAAGACTTTGAAAGTTATGAAACTTGTCACTAACATCAAAGAAATCGAGTACCTTGGGATTTTTGCTATACTTTACAAACCATCGCATTTAAGTTATCTTCGTACCACAAAACGACATAAATATAACTTCAAAAAAGTAATTTCAAATAAATGTAAATTTTCCTCCCAAAATTTAAAGTTAATAAGATGAGATGCAGAAGAAGATCGTATTCATCCTAGTTGAAATGTTGCCCGGTTTGGTACCGTGATTGTGTTCTACGTCATCAAATTCAGTGTACACAATCTAGCATATACAAATTTAAGTCAGTAGAATCACTTAAAATATATTTTTCCGGGATACGTTGATCACTGTCGAGAGGGAGTTGGAAGATGGAGACCATAGATTTGTTACGCTACTTACGAAAATGAACATTTTTGTGCGATCGTATTTCATAATGAGAAATTGTACTTACCAGATATCAACCAAAATTCCATTCTAAACTGTATTTAATAAATTAATATGCATACATGTCTCAATACGGTCATAAGAAAATTCACTCTCCTTTAAATATCAATTTTATAAACATTCAAGACCATAATCCCCAATGCCACCGTTACGTGCAAACAGTCCTATATGCCAAATCATCTGAATAATGCTGAATCCTGAGAGATATTGGTCCTAAACATCGTTGGGTTCCATTAAAACCAGATAAGATTACTTAAGAATTCGGAAGATTTCTTTATCATCTTCATGTCATTCAAGAATATATCTATCTCTGAGTTTATCTTTCATTGAATAGGAGACAACCAGAGTTTAACGTTTCCTGTTTTACATGCTCTTCTTTAACAGTTTGCAAGTCTTGACAGGGTATTCAATCTCTGTTTTAACGCACATTGCGCATCAAGACTCTTTTACCTTTTGTCGCTAATCTGCTTTTTGGTACTGTTCAATTTTGTTTGTTGTTTCTCTGGCACATTTTTAACAGATTAAGCAGCTATATTGTTGTCGTTCAAAGTCATACTTATTTGAGTATAAGCACGTCCTTGTTATTTGAGCATTTGAGTATAAGCACGTCCTTGTTATTTGAGCATTTGAGTATAAGCACGTCCTTGTTATTTTGAGCATTTGAGTATAAGCAATCAGCACGTCTTTGTTATTTAGTATCTGAGTATAAGACGCCATTGTTATTTGAGTATTTTGAGTATAAGCACGTCCCTATTATTTGCATATAAGCACGTCATTTTTATTTGAGTATTTGAGTGCAAGCACGTCTTTGTTATTTGAGTATTTGAGTGTAAGAACGTCGTTGTTATTTGAGTATTTGAGTATAAGCAACTCCTTAGTATTTGAGTATAAGCACCTCCTTGTTATTGAGTATAAGTCGCTCCTTGTTAACTGAGTATTTCAGTACAAGCGCCTCCTTGTTATTTGAGTATTTGAGTACAATCAATAAGCACGTCATTATTTTTTAGTATTTGAGTATAAGCACGTTCTTGTTACTTGTGTATTTAAGTACAAGTACGTCCTTGTTATTTGTGTATTTGAGTATAAGCACTAAGCACGTCATTGTTATTTAGCATTGGAGTATAAACACCTCCTTGTTATTTGAATATAATAATAAATGAAGATATCATAACTCATATGACAAGAGTTGGAATTTTAAATGCAGTGGAACAGAATATTAAAGTCTGGTACAACGTTTAAAATGCACGATGTTCTATCTCTACAATGGATAACTAAAATTTTAAGTACAAGTAAGCATTATTAATAAAACTTTAGACATAGATCATATTATTTCATGTTCTTCTTTTACTTCTGTGATCCTGAAAAGTAGAGTAGAACGACTTCTATGGTCAAATACGAGATATATGATAGCTAGAACAACTAGGTGACAAATTAAAAAATACCTTATGAAGACGAGATAGAAGAGAATGATGCAAAGTTTAAACTTTCAAAAACGTCAAAATTTACGTACAGGATACAATTTTGTATCCTTGAAGAGCGTGCATTCGTATATTTAAAACTGTTTTATCTCTTCGTTTGCTTCCCGATAAAGCTTAACTTCGTAATAGACAGTAATAACAAGTAATAACAACAGTCTGACCATTATTATCATAAGTGCCAATGCGCCGATATAAAAGCATCCAGTACAAATTTTCTGCCATTTGTATGTTTTGTTGTTTTATTTGCCTTTGTTGATTTTTTAAAATTGATTTGTTTTAATAATATTAACTCAGCGTTAAATACTGATAGAGGTAATTGCAACTTGAATGCTAAGAAACCAGTAAACATACAATTCCATTTGATGCCATATAGCCTTTGAACTCTGTAACTCATTACTATCCTCGTTGGGCTGAAATTTACTCACAAGAGATGGTGCTGCTAGGATAGCAGCATCCGATAATACTTTAAAGGATTCAATTGATCTTACATTAACAACTGCATGCACCTTTTCATGTGCACTGCTTGTTTTGTTCTTTTTAATTCTTAAGTCCATTATTTAATAGTTGCAACTTTTCATACTTCAACTAAATCATCCAGTAATATAGTAAAACAGCCTTTATTTTCCTGATTCTGCTTTGCTTCGACGTTTTCTTCTCATAATTGTTTGCTTAATTAGTGTCTAGCTTTTTTATCTGTCTGTTTTGTGTTTTCTTTTTGTGATTCTCAATTTCCGTTTTAAACCGTTTGAATATCTTTCGGGTTGGTTTTTCTTGAACGTAGCTTGAACAATTTTTCAGTCATATCGCTACAATGTCTGAATTGTAGCAGTTTATAGTGATGTCTGGGGCATCATGCCGCGGACATGTGGCATCATGTCCCACCCAGTCACATTATCCTGACACCAGGCCGACTAGCCCTAACACTAACCTCTTAATGCTGAACGCCAAGCGAGACAGCTGCTACTACCATTTTAAAAGTCTCTGGTATGACTCGGCCGGGTTTCGAACCCGCGCATATATATAACCTTATATATATATATATATATATATATATATATATATATATATATACTTATATATATATATATATATATATATATATATATATATATAATGTTGACCAGTAAACAACAACTGACAAACAAAAGTGCGAAAGTGGTGTGAAGCTTGTCTACCGATTCTCTGTTCAATCGCACAAAGCTAAATAGGACGATTACACAAATTAGACCTGATCAAAGACTAAAACTTCATTATTTGGCAGAAGCTGTATCATGTTTGACTTTTGATATTTACAACAAGGATAAAAAAAAAAAATGTAAGAATAAAAGGACTAAGTTTTTGTACAGCAGCACTTAATACCATGCGTTTTAACTGAGTGCTCGCAAGGCGGAAAGTACCTCGTTAGAGCAAATGAGCCATGAGCCTAAATGGACTCGGGTCAAAAGTAGTACTTCCGGATTAGTAACAATGTAGTCCCTGTTTATTTTTAGAGCATTTTTTCCTCTTTCGTTTTGGTGGTGATACAAAGGTTAGAGTTAGGAACGTTTGGTATTGATTTTAAGGTAATTGTTTCTTCTTTAGAACTGAGTATTATGGTTTGGTTGTCAGTGCGTATTTCGGCGACAGTGCACAGTGAGTAATGAGTCATTGATGTTGATCCGGGAGTGAAATCTGTGACCTTGAACGGTGCATTGTTCATAGTCCAGCCTCTCAAAAAATGCCGGGTAAAATATAACAGGAACTTCACAGTGAATTTATCTAGGAATGTATTTTAGATTAACAAATAATTTATCATTTGGACACAGCGGAAGGTTCAGTACCAAGAAAAATAAGTAGAGGCCACATAGGAACAATAATTGTGATCCGAGTCCAGATAGTGACAGCAGTAAGTAGATCAGCAGTGAAAGAAGTGCTCCATCTGGAATCGGGTCACAATTAGTACCTCCAGTTCAGTACCCACGAATGTAGTTCTAGTTTATTTTTAGAACATTTATTCCTCTCTCATTTTGGTGGTGATAGAAGAGTTATATTCATGCATTTTTGCTAGGGATTTAAAGGTAATTGTTTATTCTTGAGAATATGAGCTTATGGTGTGGTTGTCTGTGTGTATTTCGGCGACAGTGCATAGTGAGTAATAAGGCCTTGGGGATGATCCGGAAGTGAAATCTGTGTTCCATTGCATGTTGCTTTGTTTACAGTCCATCCTCTCAAAAAAAATGCTTGTGAACCTTTGACAAGAACTTCACCGTGAAGTCATCTTTGAAGGTATTTTAGATTAACATATGATTTGTATTGATTTTCACACAGTGGAAAGTTCAGTACTGAGAAACAAATGTAGAGAATATATAGTAAAATTAATTGTGTTCTATGTCCATTTCCATTATTGCCGAAAACTGTGTAATTAAAACTTATCCAGGATATAATATTTCGCTCTTACTGGTGATGACTTTGGATTAGTAGATGTTTAGTTTTGAAGCACTATTACAAACATGTGTTACGACTAAGTAAGTAGCAGTTGTTGTAGGGTTCAAAGGAACGTCAGCACAATCAAAGTCTAGTTCTGGAAAGTTATTTTTATTAATTTCAGTGATCCACTTTGAGTTATGTGCGATTCCCGTCACGATTACATCATCGAGAGTGTGGATGGGCGAAGATAAACCTTTTGCCTCTGCGCTTCTTTCTATTTTCTTTTAGTTTGCCAATCTTGTCGGTTAATATTCATGCTAATATTTATTTCTTTGTTCATCCAACTTATTGAAAGCTACATACCATGCACAGAACGAGGTATATATTATTTTTGTATTGCATGTGCAAGTTTAGCTCTGATATTTAACGTTTCACCTGTAACTGTGCTCAAACATGTGTCTCTTTTATGTACAGGTATATCTTACACCTGTGACTGTGTTCAAAATTTGTTTCTTTCATGTACTGGCATTTTTAAAAAATTTTGACTTTCAATTCCATATATTATCATCCTACCACATTTACATTTAAACCTTTCATTGCTAGTGATTTCCGATATGTAATAACAATTCATCGAATATCTACAATCACCATTTCTTTAATTCACATTGCTGGTGTCCTATGTACTTTGACGTTTTTCGACCGTTTTCTGTTTTCTTCCCTTCGTCTCAACTGTCACTTGATGCAGTTTCCAAATTTTGCCAAATTAAATTATACAATAGGCGAAGTAGAAGAACTAGGTAGATGGTAGGTGATTACCAGGAACTTCTCCGTACTAGCTTAACTATTGTTTTAAAGTAGTTCCCAGTAGGTGAATGAAGTGGCTTACAATTACGAACCATGTGACTGCTGAGGCGATGAATCAGAAGAGAGCAACGAAGCTAAAGCTGTTGTTATAAGCGTATTAGATAAAGAGCGTGTTCAATTATGAATGATTTGGGACTTTCATTTTCATTTATACCACATTTTCATTAACAGTTTGATGCAATTATTAGGAACAGAGTACTAAATATATTTTATGATTGTCGGTGTAAATCATTGAGAGGGAAAATACATTTAGGAAGTGATTAAATATTCTTTTAAATGGTTTTCATGAAATGCATTGGAAATATGTAAAACATGCATCAAGTCGATAGATAGTTTAACATAATAGCACATGTCATTGATAATGCCAACCAAATGCCAGAGTTGACATGTGCCGGGAAAATGCTCTCTGTTCAATGAAATATTAGCAATTTTATATTACATATGAGATATGGATCAATAGGACAACATATATTAGTAGTTAAGTGGGAAATTCAGTAATAGCTTTAATCTGGAAACAGTGTCTTCAACAGCCATGTGCGGAATAGCCACGCAGTTTCTCTCCTAGCCACACAGTCTGTCCTAGCCACGCAAAGACTCTCTCCAAATACGAAGTTAGGTATGTTTGATTTCACTCTTCAGTGCAAACCAAATAGTTCATGAATATCATTGTGTCTTTTAATTTCACTTCTTTAAACATGAGGGAAGCGCATTGGTATCAAGAAAATGTACATCAGAATCCTATGTATTGTTTCTTGATGTCAGTGTGTTTCTAATTATTAGGTCCTAATCTTACCAAATTTCGTTAATTGTTTAACACAGATGAGGAAGACAATATTCACAAAAATAGCCAATTTTATTTAGTGTCATTAGTTTGACTATTGATTTGTTTACCTTCTAATAACATTTATTGCCACTATACACAACTGTATTATTTACTGAATTGTATTTTGAAACACACTGCAGATAAGGATCAAAGTTTTGAAGTTTTTATGAAAGTATATCTGCTCTAATGTTGTACAATTATTTTAACTGAAACGAATTATGTGGGGAGACTAAATATCGTACTCTCTGGGTAGAGAAAATTACATTTTGATTCTTTAATGTCAATATTTGCAAAGTGAAATTCTTGTCAAATCTGTAGTCAAAGGATTTTCAAATGCATGCTTTATTGAGGCACTAAGATTTAAAAGTATTCTTGATATATTAAGTGTTTATCATGATAACCGAAAGGGCTTTCTGTACGGCTGACTCCACTGACTTGTAACCGAAGGGCTTTCTGTACGGCTGACTCCACTGACTTGTAACCGAAGGGCTTTCTGTACAGCTGACTCCACTGACTTGTAACCGAAGGAGTTTTCTGTACGGCTGACTCCACTGAATTGTAACCGAAGGGGTTTTCTGTACGGCTGACTCCACTGACTTGTAACAGAAGGGGTTTTCTGTACGACTGACTCCACTGACTTGTAACCGAAGGGGTTTTCTGTACGGCTGACTCCACTGACTTCAAACCGAAGGGGTTTTCAGTACCGCTGACTCCACTGACTTGTAACTGAAGGGATTTTCTGTACGGCTGACTCCACTGACTTCAAACCGAACGTGTTTCTGTACGGCTGACTCCACTGACTTGTAATTTCCTACATAACAATCTGCTGATGCACATCAGATTTCCTCTTTTATAAGGCGTATTTAAAGTTTGCTTTTAGTTTGAAAGTTCTTGTGTTCTTTGACACACCAAAACATGATAGTTATATCTTGCCGAGGCAACTGGAGAAATTAGTATTGCCATAGACACCCCATGCTAACCCATCCTGGCTAATAAGATGGCATTCTTCGAAATTTCCACCTTCTGATCATGAGTCTGATACGAAAACTCACAGCCACTGTGGTTCAACTGTGCGTGGGCCTAAACGCAAAGTCTCAGTCACGTCACCACGGCTCTACTGGTCGTGGGTCCTATACGTAAAGCAAGATCTCAGACACCACGGCTCTAGCGGTCGTGGGTCCTATACGTAAAGCAAGATCTCAGACACCACGGCTCTAGCGGTCGTGAGTCCTGTATGCAAAGTCTCAGGCATCACTGCTCTACTGGTCGTGGGTTCTATACGCAAAGTAAAGTCTCAGACACCACGGCTCTAGCGGTCGTGGGTCCTATACGTAAAGCAAGATCTCAGACACCACGGCTCTAGCGGTCGTGGGTTCTATACGCAAAGTAAAGTCTCAGACACCACGGCTCTAGCGGTCGTGAGTCCTATACGTAAACTCTCAAGCATCACGGCACTACTTGTTGCGAGTCCTACAAGCAAACTTTCAGGCATCGCCGCTCTGCTAGCAGAATAATTTAAACTTACGCTATCAATAACTGACGTTGAGGACTTATAACAACAGACGTTGAGGCCGTACAACAACTGACGTTGGGGCAGTATAACAACTGACGTTGGCGCCGTATTAAAACTGATGTTGTGGGATGTCAAGTTTGGTTTTGCTCATATGTATGACCTTTCTAAAGGCAATTGAATGTCAAGAATAAATTGTCCATTTCTACCATTCCATTTTTTTGTTCTTTCCTCTCTTGAAAATTTATCCAGAAAGATTACACTCTATATCAAGATGAGATATATTCTTAATTTTGTTTCTGAATCAGTTCCTTCTTAATCATGGTGCCTTACTAAATGGGTGTATTTGTATAGTTGTTCTTTCATTTTAAAGGCTTCGCAGATAATACACAGCATAAATAGATTGTGTACAGCATCTTTTTAAAGTTGCATTGGTATACAACTTGCAAGTCACGTGTTTAAAAAATGAAGCAAACAATTGATTTGAAACTAATTATTTAGCAATACAGGCAGAACAACCCATAAAAAATCAGAAATAACTTAAAATTGATTGCCTACTCATCTGAACAAATTAGGGGATGTCTAAAACTGCTATATTTGATTTTTTCTGGATTTTGAATCTGACCTTTTCATTCTCAAACGGTTTTGTGAGCACAAGCTCTAAGTTTTTTGAATATGTACACATGTCTTTACAAAGATATTACACAAACGTGGCTTTCCACGGTTCCTAGATTGGTTCTTCTGCAATATGTTTGACGAAATTTCACAGGAAATGAAGGACCACGTAGGGGTTGTCATCGTTTCTGAATTTTCAGCAACATTTTATGTACTCTTCATATTGAATATATTTTGCCAATCTATTTATTTTCGTAGGCGACATGTTTACACTATTACACCCTGAAGAAAATAATATTTTAAAGACTTCAAAAGTATCAGATATTTAGATTTTCGGCACCTTAATAAAAGTTCAATGATTGCTGTTAATCCTCGACTTTGCCACAGAAACTGTATTATTTCCGATAGGTGAAAATATTTGGTATTATACCAGTTCTTTCTTTTGGCAACAACTTTAGTCATGGGATTTCTCAAGGTTAATTGAAGATATGATTAGGAATGAATATTAATTTGCCATTTACGAAACGTTTGCGTTTTAACAAATGAATTGTACTCGCGTAACATCCACTGACCGGTGACATATCCTGATATTTATGAACTATACGAATTTTTCGAAGTTATGTGCGAATTTTTGTCAAGCTTGTTATAACATTGTTGAATTTACCTTTTCTCGAATTTCTTTTGTGGCCTAGTGTCACACTCTCGTCCAAATAAAGTGGGTTCGAATCCTGCCAACACCAGACAAGTGTATTCACCAAGATCTATCTCTGCACAAGATACTCTAAGCAAGACATAACTTTTCAACTGAGGTGTCGTAAAAAATGAAGCAATCAATCAATGGCATTCCAGCACTGATTGTTTTGCAAAAATATTTTGCAAAATTAGAAATTAGAAATCAAACAAGCTGGGGGATGAATTATGGATAAATACCCAAAATTATATGTACCTCAATTCTATTATTTGCTATTATTAATTTTATGTAAATGGGGATTGTCTTTCACAACAGAGAACAATATTAAGGCTTCTGTACACACTCTCTGTGGTCACCGTACATGAACCACCGTGTGTAAGCGATTTTAAAGGTCACACACTGAACAAATTGTCACTTCTACAAGAAGACTGAAATAAGCACTTCTGATTCATTAAGTACAAGCGATGACAAAATTATAAAACTATTTAAGCTGAGCTGAATTTGGGATAGTTTTCGACACAGCGGTTACCGTCGTCAGTTGAATTCCATTTCTTTCTATTTAAACCGTCTCTGTCGAATGCAAAACTCGCAAATAAGTAATAACTCTCTGACCATATCAATCTGCCTTTTACCACACAATGCGAAATTTCATCCCTGGATTGAGTAAAGAATTTCAACTGTTTTCCTTATCCCCAATTTAGGTAAATTTCTCAACTGGAAATGATACTTCAGACAATAATATTTTTGGCAGTGGTGGAGACAGTCACAAAAGATGCAAAATTGCTTTCAAGTTTAAAAATGGAATATATTTTTATTCTTGAAAATAAGAGTTGAAGATTTATTCAAACGAGAGGAAATCATGAAAATTGTCCACAAAGATACAGTGTCACTATATTTCTCCTCAAAATGAGATTGTAAATTTTCATGCTTGAACAGAATCGTTATTTTTCTCAGAGGTAGAGATAGTGGAAAATTAAAATAACTTTTCAGTTTTAAAACGGAACATGTAAAGAATGTCGATTTTGTGCTAAATATAAAGGGACACGTTTGAAACAGAAGTAAATCCTACAACCCTGGATCCACTTTAACGGAGCATCTCAAAATAGCTTCCTGAACTGAATTTTTTTTCCCCCCATGTCTTTATTATTACATGGTTGGTAAAAATGAATTCTGCACAGAGCATTCAGCAGTAATGGTGGATTTAAATAAATGTATAGTATCCTAAATTCTCATGTTTTAAGGCTTGCTTTATATCTCTGGAAATGTTTTGAGAATTTCCTCACTTTGGAGGAATTCTTCAGCTGTTTTCTTTCATGAATAAAATAGTTCCCACATATTCAGTGTTCAGACTAAGTGGTCATTTCTCCATCCCCTTTGACCATCTCCAGACATGACAAAATACTGATATTGTTTTAAGTGCCAAACGAATATCGTACACACGACAATATAAAATCTCAATTTCAGGGAATAGTTTGAAAATGGTAGAGAAACTGGGACCAGGGATTACTCTTATAACGTTGTATATAATATACAGACGAAATTTCGCATCGTATGGTAAGAGACATACTCGCATGGTCATGGAGAAATTACTAATTGCAATTTTTGCATTCATCCAAGATGGTAACAAAAAAGGTGCATTCGTACGGTGATGGTAGGATCAATATGGCACTTCATCCAGTTTTACCGACCATACAGTTTTATCTTCGGTTAGGTCGAATACCGCTTATATACGAATGCATTATAACACGTACCGTCATCAGTCGAATGCTATTTTTCTGTTACCGTTTTGTTCGACTGCAAATGTCGGACAGTGTTACCCTGTGATCCGAAGGATGGTAACATCATACAATGTGAGCGAAAGAAAAAAAGAAAGATTTAAAAAAAAGAAAACAAACCCACTGCGATGCTGTTTCGACAAGTTTGATATCTGTAAACAGTTATTGTTGACAATGACCACAATTCGTTTGGGGAAACTGTTAATTTGAAATTCATGGTTAATCAAGCGTCGCACCGTGATAGTTTGCAAATCTTTGGATACCAAGTCAATTTGGTTTCCTTTCATTGTATATTAAATTATCTACGAAATTCATTGATATTCAGTTGTATATTAATGCTTACAAGAAAATGGTGGCCCCGTGTGGCCGAGTGGACTAAAGCTGTTCGGAACTACTTTGACGACAACGAACATTCATTGTTGAAATATCACCCAAAATTGTTTACGACATTGTTACTCCGGTGTTTTTCAAATATGTTGAAATGATACAACCTTAAGGTCTCCGTCAATGATGTATAATTGCATAAGAGTTTGACAGGGATTTTCGTGCATGTTACGTGTGTCCATTGAAGACCCAGACGCACGCCGAAAAATTTACATCAATTTTTGATGCATGCAATTCCGTCGAACGATGCCCAAGTCTCGTTTCGCGAGGAGGTTGATCTGAATGGCGGAGACTTCTTTGAAATAATCGAAAGCCTGGTTGAACTAGATTACGAAAGGTTGAATGAAGATTTATTTGATGGAGCCACGAACGAGTTTTCTTGAACAAGACTTGGTGGAGTTTTTATATGGCATTCCCTTGCAATGCATGGGTTATGGACCCCAAATGAAGTAATGTACATCGAAATAAGTCAATATTCCTTCCATTAGTAATTGTTATTGACTGCCAGTTACAAGGATTGCCACGCTAAATGTGGATAATTACTCATGGACTGAAATTACAAACGAACATTCTTCTGACAGCAGTAAGTCAACGGAATGTTTAGAATTTTTCTGTGAAATGTTTGTTAATAAATATCCTGCAATAATATTGTAGATATAGACGCATTAAACAGCTGTAAAATGTTGTCATCATCACCAGATGAATTCAAAACCATTCACACGTGTGATTTTTGTTGAATAAATGCAGCAGTAATGTATCTGATCGGTCATAAAAAGCTTTCATGGAAATAATTCGTAGGTGGGTGGCGTTCAGCTTAAAGGGTGAGAATTAGGACACCTTGATTCGTGGATGGGAGCAATTTAATGGGTGCTTATTATATGACTTTGATTCGTAGATGGGAGCAATTTAAAGGGTGCGAATTAGGACAACTTGATACGTAGATGGGAGCAATTTAAAGGGTGCGTGTTAGGTCCCTTTGTTACTTGGATGGGAGCAATTTAAAGGGTGCGTGATAGGTCACTTTGTTACGTGGATGAGAGCAATTTAAAGGGTGCGTATTATGTGACTTTGATACGTAGATGGGAACAATTCAAAGGTTGCGTATTAAAACACTTTGATTCGTGGATGGGAGCAATTTAAAGGGCGTGAATTATGATACTTTGATACGTAGATGGGAGCAATTTAAAGGGTGTGTGTTAGGTCACTTTGTTACGTGGATGGGAGCAATTTGAAGGGTGCCCAATATTACGTTTTGACCTGTGTCTGGATACATACAAACAGATAACAGTATTGCCAAAGATACTTTAAAAAACAACGAAATAAAAAAACTAACAATAATTATCAATGCTCTTCAAAAGTAAATATTTAAAAGCCCGTAAAACACATTCGATCCTTTTATGACTTTTGTACGCCTGTTATAAGATTTGCAGACGCTTAGTTATGTCCTCTAATAGTTACCGATTTAGAATCATTGACGCCATGATTAACCGTTCTGTTTTTTTTTTCTTCCAGTTCAAGCCGACTGATGGAAGCAAATGAATTCCTAAGCACTCTTTTAAATCAACGTTTGAAATTTCTGATGAAATATAGGCGGTATGTCGGATATTTGTAATCAGCATTAATGACAGAACTTAGTCCATTGACATAGAAGAAACTAGAACTTAACATTAGCTTCCAAGTTCAGATTGGGCGCAATTTAAGTTTATGATTTATTGTGTGAAATAAAGTCTGCAAAAGACTTAGCATTTACTCAAAGTGTGATCCTTGTGGATTCAGAATACCGTCCGTTTTATATGTGGTTATTTCGTACAATATTTCCTTGAAGAAATTTAGGACTCTAACAGAGCCATACATTTGAATTATATTTGTTTTGAATGCATAAAGAGTCTAGGATATTGACGGATTTGGTCGCATTTTGGAACGTATATATCTCGCATCTTGATAGCTATGTATCGATGTCGCAACAATTCTAAGGATCGGTGTGACGGTAAACGTTGTGAAACATTTAATAGTAATCTCAAAGCCAAGGACGAAACTCCTATGGAGAAAGTAGTGATGGAGAGCGATCAACAAGGTGGTAAATCTGATTTTAGAAAGACAAAAATGTATCGTCAATTACGTCCATTGTTGGTCTGCATGCGATTATTTGGTCTTTATTTCACAAGAACAAAGACACGGGATGGCAAACTGCAAACGGAAAGGGTCATCTGGTGGTGTGCTTTTGTGTCTGTATTTATGATTGTGAACGTCCTTCGTTCCATGACCACATTCCATATTGGTGAGGGTTACGAGCATCCATTCTTCCAAAAGGCAATGTTCTTAATTTGGAGCGCAGAATGTACTCTAAAGGTGGTTGTACTATTCATCTTCTGCTATCGCCAAGACGGATTCCCAGAATATTTCAGTACTTGGAGCAGAATATGTCATGGTGTTGGGTTGGGAAAATATGGCAAGTTACTTCTCGTAAAAGCGATTGTGGCTACATGGATTTTCATCATCGGAAACTCTGTTGTATTCACCCTCGTCTTGATATATGTACCAGTTCTTGAGAACATTTATCTGGAAGTCAGTTGGCGCCATGCAAACTTGTACGAGACGAAATGCCAATTTAAAATTTTGTTAGGTGGGCTCGCAATATTCAATTCATCGTCCTCATTATTTCCGATTGCCCTCTACACGATCCTTTGCTCTGCACTGGGCCTACAGTTCCAAAAACTCACAAAAGAGCTATCGTCTGCCATTTCGAAGGAAGGACACTTAGAGGGAACTCTAGAAGACTTCCGGTTACGTCACGAAGACCTTTGCTCACTGGTGACCACTCTCAATCGGATCTACATGCCAATAATCGCTGCAGCCTATGCCGCAAATATCCCTATGTTTTGTATCGTGATGTATACCCTAATTTATTCTGTCGATATTCACATATCCCTACTGTTAATCAACTTGTTCTGGCTGACTTTCCTGTTGATGCACCTGCTGATCATTTCCTCCGTAGCTGCTTGGCTGTCTTCGCAGGTAAGCCGCTTAGCATCTAGCGTTTGAAAAAAATTGACCATTTAGTCTGCTTACAAAACATTAGCTTTTTAAGCTCACTTGGCGATTATGTATCAAAACAATAATTAAGTTCCTTATGTATTTCCTCCATTTTTCTACATTTTGTATGAATTGTGTAGGTTATTTATAGGTCCAAAAGGTGCACGAAGACCATTTTACTAATGTCTTGCGTTATCTTGGATTCAACCGTTCTCAAGAAATAGTTTAGGGTTTTTGTTTTTACGCTTCAATGCTCTTTTTTCATGTGCGAAAGTAACAGTCTTCACTGGTTAAAAGATATACAGGAAAAATAGAGAAGAAATACCATGGAATGTCTTAAAGATTTATTTGGCTACAATAGTAACTGATTGGCAGCTATAGTAACTTGCAATAGTAACTGATTAGCTCCGATAGTAACTGATTTGCTCGATTAATGAAGTGATACATATTTTCTAATAGTAATTGTTTGACTGCAATAGTAACTAACTGGCTCAGCTAGCATAGTGATACCTATTTCATACAAGCAGGACATATTTAAAATGACCTATCGACAATTTCTTAATCAGCTTAAGCCACCATTTAAACATTGTTATTGTATTTGGCATTTAGACCAATGCTTGCCAGATCTGCGGTCCATTGTTAATTTGGGTCTCGCTATTCATTGCAGGCATTATTTGAGGAAAATACAAGAGGCGACTAGTTGCACTTGTTAACATCGATGCATATAATGTGACAATTAAAAGCGACAGGAAAAATATTTAAAACATAATATGGAGGAAACAATTTAGCTCCCATTTCCATAATATTGGCTGAATGGCATTTATGTGCACGTCCTCTAGTAAGTTACATTTTTAAAAGGGCTAAGTACACTACATATCGAAGTAACCTATATCCAGCTCCTTGTGTGTGTGTGTGTGTGTGTGTGTGTGTGTGGATTGGATCATTTGAACATGTTCTGAATTTACTCCTTCAGAAGTGAACCAGAACTTTATGCATGTTTAATTTCCGTTATTTCTGTCCCGGAATCTATGGCGAATCTTTGAACTCCCTATACCTCACCTTAGTCATTTCTCAGAACGGAATTATTCTAAGTATGGATGCAGTCTTTTATAGCTGTCATTATAGAAGAATATACTCATATTAAAGTCGGTACAATCTGTTTTTGTTGTTGTTTTTTTGTTTTTTTTGTTTTTTAAACTGGATTATGATTTTTGATAAAATGCTTTAAAAAAAAAAACGTTATTAGCTCATCTTTTCGTCCTTTCGTTATCACTTTGGCCAGAATTGAGAAAATGTGAATTTAACAGTTGCCTACCTTATGTAGCTTGGACTTGTCCTCAGCGAAGGATGTTTTTCAATCTATGTTCACTTTATGAGGTTTAAAGGAGATCAAAGTTATAGGTAACTTTAATTAATTGTTCGCTTCTTAACAGTGTTTTTTGTACATATTTTAACATCATATTCCAATACATTTTCCTGTATCACAATATGTCGCAATAAAAAAAAAAAAAAAAAAAAATGATGGCGATACCCATCTTATTATTAACCGTGTGGACTCATTTACCTTTTAGCGAAGAGGTGTGAAATATTGCTAAATTTAATTGACTTAGTAAATATTAATTGAAAGGAACAAAAAAAAAAACTATTAGAACTGAAGTTGTTACCTACTTGACATATAATGTGACAATAGTCAGTTCCAGAACTCAAACTGATGCCTACTTGATACAAGGTGTGATTACATTCGTTGCCAGATTTTTTAAACAATTTGCTACAATTTATACAATACATCGATTATCTGGAAATGCAAATATTTCCACTGTTGATTAACAATTTTCAGAAAATTAATACGTCTGCGAGCATTTTCTCCGAAAGCATGTGGTGCCAGTGAAGTAAACAATGGAAAAACTGGTGACTGATTTAAAAGTGAGCATATCATCCAAACGATGCAGCAGGCCGTTTACAGCATGAAATACTCGCTTGAGCGAAAGCTTATTGAAAGAAATAAGTCCGTAGCACGAGATAAATACTTGTCTAAACGATTCAGTTATTTAGAAATAAACAATTAGTTTCTATTCGAAATTCGTGACACCGATTTAGTCATTTGTTTGAACGAATTTAAGTAAGCCTAATCTGTCAGTCATTGCTTGAATGAGACGATGGCTCGTTTAAACGAGATAATATGTCGTCCAAACGAGATTGTACATCGTAGTTGTTGATTTATTTTACTCTTTCAGAAAACACGAGTTTCTACAATGCATTTCATCTTAACTCAGTCTGCTGACGCTCGTTTAAATGTAACTCATTTAAAGTATTTGTTATATTCCTTGCTTGATACCAAGATAAAACGATACCACAATTGTGTATTAGTTTTGCTTTGATAAAGACCAATATGTAATCAATGTCAAAAGTAGAAATGTGTCATTATAAAATCCGAGGTATTGTTGCCTAATATTACCAATTAAAACTTCGTATTTTCTGTCTGATTACTCTGAAATATTTTATCGAATAAAAAACAATCAGAGAGAAGTCGATCATTTTTTATTTATAATATTAAATAAACCTGTGCTCATAAGAACCCCCAAAAATCGTTTTTGGTCATTAAAAACTTTTGCTTGATATTTTATGTCATCAAGTAAAATATAATGCACACAATATTCGACAAAGCTATTCTATGAGAAGAAATTAATTGTATCCGTGTTAAATACGCGCATCCCTGTTATGCGGCGTTTCCATTAAAAATCTATGTTTTGTAATGCCATTTCTTAAAGTTATTTCGAAAGGAAATTCTTCTTTTCATAATATTAATGGTCTTAAATAGGGGGTGGGGTGAAGAGAAGAAAGAAAGTATACCAACAAGTATGAACACTCGTATCATCGGTATGATTGTCAGAGGTACGATTTTACTGACAAGTATGAACACTCGGTTCAAACGTACAATTTCATCAACAAGTATGAATAATTGTTCATCGATATGATTGTCAGACATATGATTTTACCAACAAGTATAAACACTCGTTCATTAGATGATTGTCAGGCGTACGAGTTGTGTCTCGCCTCTAATGCGATTATTATTGAGATTGAGCATAGAATGCAATTGTCAAGCATGCAGTTATCACTTTTGCATGTTATTCCCTATTAATAATACAAATTCATGGTTGTCCGGAAATACAATTTATCCTATGCTTCACGTAATTAGCTATTAGTTCTTGAAAGTAGTTTTACAATAATTTTGCACTAATTGCAAATAGGCTTTGATAATTATACCATAGCCCAACATGGAATGGTATTAATAAAGCAACAATTCGGAGAACTAATTTTATCAGGTCAACACCACTAATTTTTCAGAGGCAATTACTACAATAACGTGTGTTTGGATCGAAATGTCATGAGAAATATAGCACTCAGAACACGAGAACACCTCAAAAGTGCTACAGTTGCCGCTATTGCATATACACGTACCTTGATTACCAGATGACATCATAAACACATCATACACACCGAGTTCATCACGGGCGACTCGACTGAGATGACATATTCTTGGCCGAAACATTCCGACGTTTTTTTTCAAACATGAATTCACTATATTTCTTTCTTTAACTGAACTTGTACAAGTAAAGTATCATAATGCGTTTGACATGGTTCTATTTTGCCTAACAAACTTTGGTGGATGACTCAAGTTCTGCGCAATTTTCCAATGAAATCTTCTTTTTACGCCGTTTCACTCCATCACTTGGATTTTTGCAGAAAATATAGATGTTCCGATTGAAGATACAGTATACAACATCCAGATGTCTTGCTTTATTATTTGCATCTGTAATGTTTTTGTCTTTGTAGACTTGAAGTTACTGAATAAATAGTATCGAACACTGACCGATTATTGTTTCCACCTGGGGGATCACGGCATAATTTTTTCAAACGAAGTTTATAAAGATGCAAGAATATTGTATCACATTGCGATGAACATATGCACGAAACTGATTTTGTATGCCCAAAAAAGTGAAAAAGATTAAGACAAAATTAAAAATGAATCTAATAAATGCTTCAGTGTGAACTTCAACTTCTAAAGAGACAAATGTGATGTTTAAACGACGTGGACATGACAAAAAATTTAGGCACCGATCCATTTTGGGTGGGGTGGGTCTCTTTAGAGAAGGAATATTTTGTTTGTTCCCATTTTGGGACGGAACTTGTAGCCTTGTGATAGTAAGTCACGTGGGAGGACATTCGAATAGATCCTTGTAAAATAGTTTCCAGCAAAGATGACGCCAGGAATTTTTGTTAAGTCACACACACACACACACACACACACACACACACACACACACACACACACCAAGATAAAATGTCGGAGATGGTAAAAATGTCCGCATGGATCGTATATCTGTAGAAATATAATATGAAAGCCTGCTCTGCCGATTCAGTAAAATCTATTTTCACGCACGCTACTGCCTGGGTTACGAAAACCAACGTAAGTTCCTTTCCTTACAGGTAGAGGGTTGGATCTGGTGTACAAAATATTTCCTTACATATCATGTTCCATATAAATACATCAAAATGTTCTTTGCTGTTGTCTATTGCAGGCACACTCTGCTCTTGGACATATATACAGGCTTCGTGCGTATGGGCAATCTAGAAAAGATTTACAATTACAGGTAAGTCCCGTAGAATGCTGGCATACGATAAAGAGTATGCACCACCACCTTTTTTATACTGAATCAACGGTATGTAATTTCGGTTTTTCGGCAGACACAAGATACGTAAAATCCTTGAAATGTTTTTTGTTTTTAAATTTTCAGATGAAATTCTGTCTCTATTTACACAAATAGCGCGCAACTGCTAACAATGTTGACCCAGATCTATCTTCTGTAATGCGCATACCTATAATGTTAACATGAAATCAAAGCGATATGAGAAGAAATTTTAACACCCGTATGCAGACACATTACATCACGACAGATTGGGGGCCAATTACACAGACTGGGGAAGAGGCGCATGCTGTCTGAAAAAAGAAGGCTTTGCAACAGCTCTGAAAGGAGAAAATTCACGATTCATGATATTTAGTGGTATCATTGTCAATTCCTTTTCTCTAATATTTTGATCATACATGATCACGAGTGAATTAAATGCAGCACAGGGAAAGACAAAGAAATGAAAAAAGTCTACAATGTACTCAAGTATAACCAAAACAAACCAACAACGTCGTCTTCCAGTCGGATATCAAGTCCTAGAAAGGTTCAACAAATATGAATCGTGCTGGGTTTTTTGCTCATCATCATCCTTTTCAACAAATGCATCAAGCATTTCTTTGCATCAAAACTGGCATGCAATGCCAGTATATCGGCACCTCCACCCGAGTTTTGGTTATTGGCACCGTCACTTCTGCCTGCCCAAGCTGTACCGATGCACTTGCATCAAAATGTGCATTCTTCACTGGCTCATGTGACCACTAAGTCTGCATCTCCTTACAGGAACGTCAAACATAATTTTAATATCGCACAGTATTTCGTGTCGTGCAAAAATCCTACAAAAATTGATGACTTAGACATACAGTTATTAGTGGTCCACATAATGAAATTCAGGGAATGAGAAGTCAGTGTGATACTTTTGACAAATGAATGCAATTCATGAGTAACAAAACAAGACAATCAGAAAAAAAGAATGCACGATAATGAACAGACAGCTAAGAAATCTAGAGAAAACACTGGGCACATACGAAAGTAGAACATCACCTCCGTCAGATGATATCAAAGTTTGAAGATTGAGAAATAATTTGATATTTATTGGGATAACTGAAAATGGAAATAAAGATCGCAATAGATAGGTCGCGGTAAAGGATTTTATGAGAAATGAGTTGCAAAATGGCCAGACAAACGTTGTATTTAAACGAGAGCAAAGAGTCTATTCTCTGGAAAAGGGAACCTCTTTAGATACACAGCGAAAGAAATGCCCAAGTTTCTTCCGATTATTGCTCAGTTCTGTCGCTACAAGGACCACGAAACTAAAAGACATGCGGCACCTGCACATCGGAAGGGAAGCCATATTGCATAATTGAACCGTTTCCTAAAAATGTCGAAAAACTGCGGGAACTGATTTTGTCAGCTTCCAGAAAAACAACGAAAATTAGAAAGTTGAGAGATGAGTTTGTCACGGACATACTTTGCATCAATGACAAAATTGTGAACGAGCCGTAAACAGCGGCGTTCCTCGGTAAACCTGCCCTAGTTGACAGATTCCACGCAAGATTCTAATACCTCAGTAGCGCCCACTGCAGGATCGCCAACAATGGGCAAGCGGTGTGACCATGTAATTCTCCTCAAACGTGAGCATTGTGTTGAGGATGAACAATCGCATTAGTGTATTAGCTAATATTGACTTTGAAACTGACCCAGTAAACTAAGGGAATAACTGGCAGGAATGTTAGGGTTTTTTTGAGGGGGGAGTAGTTGGTTTTAACGGCAATTTGAATACGTACATGGCTGTGTTATGCAGATCAAATAGGAGCTAATTGCTTTTCCTAAGGAAACACCGAAGTAGCCAACACAGGCTTGCTTGTACCGGTACGGAAGCCGCCACTCTTGAAATTCGAGTCTAACGCACTGCTAGCTGAGCTACCTTGACTCCCCAGGACAATGGAATGGACCTATACATTGAGATTTGTAAGTGTGTATTTTTGTATGCTGATGCAGGCGAGGCAAATAAGAAACTTTATAGTTATTGCGTATTCTTGATGTAGAAAGATGAAATTTGGCAGGCATATTCTTTAAGCATATAAGGATGGCATGATTCGATTTTCAGGCCATTTATGCTAAATTTACTTTTTTTTAAACAAATTATTTATTTGCACATTTTGCTTACACCTTTCGATTAAACATTGCAAGTATAATTGCGCAGAAAGTTCTTGAATCGGGCAAATAAAATGTGAAAGTTATGTTTATCGCATACAATATCTGATATGATTTTGACAATTTGTAAATGATTTCGTTTCATAAATTTTAATGTTATTTGTTCTTTAGATTTTTAAAATGAAAAACGTACTTATATGAATGAAAACAGATGGTAGGGATTTATTAGCTGGTTTGATCTATTTGGAGATTTTCAATTCAAATAATGAATTAAATTAGATATATATTGCAAATTCTGGGACCGCTCCGGTAGTGGGAGGTCGCGGGTTCATACCAAAGACTTACAAGCTAGTACTAGCAGCTGCCTCGCTTGGCGCACAGCATTAAAAGAGGTTAGTGTTACGACTTGTCGGCCTGGTGTCAGGATAATGTGACTGGGTGGGACATGATGCCACATGTGTGCGGCATGATGTCCTAGTGCTAGACATCACTATAAACTGCCATACTGCAGACATCGTAGCGATATGGTTCAGACTGTTGGAGCGATGTTAAATATCCTCTCTCTCTCTCTCTCTCTCTCACACACACACACACACACACACACACACACACACACACACACACACAATTCTGGACAACTTATTAACGTATTAAAACTGTTAATTGCAATTACAATAGGGGCGACCCTCTCGTATTGTACTGAATTAATTTTAATTTAATTAATGGCTCACTACAAAATTGATTCACTAACAGAGCCGGAAGAATCTATATCTTCAATAAATCATTGGCCAGTTAGGGAGTGTTTTGAAAATCATAAAAAGCTAAACCAACAGGTCGGGTTTCAGTAATAGACAGGTTTCCATACTAGATATGTTCCAGTTTTCAGACAGAAGTTCGAAATATAAACCTATCGGGAACAAACACCTTCCTGGAATCGACAGAAAGAGAGAGAGAGAGAAGGATAATGCTTAATTTGTTCTTTTCCAGATAACTCTCTTTCTGAGCCGTTTGACTGGCACGCAGATCGGACTATCGGCCTGCCATCTCTTTGTGGTGGATAGACCAACTATTCTCACGGTATCATTAGGAAGCGGCTGTCTTATTTTTATCTGTATTTTTAGTTTAATTGATTTTATAAATTGTTGCCATCAGCTAAGAGGCACGTAATGTTGCCTATTTCATCTTGTTAAATTTTTAACAAGAATAACGAAATACCGAGTTTATTGTCTTGGAAATCGTTGTATTATTTGGCTATTTCTGGAAATGAACGTTAACAGCCAAATAATAAACCGATTCCCAAGACAGAAGATACTTTGTCAACACTAATCAAAGTGCCGATCACACCTTTAAAATTAGATCTCACATTTTACACAACAAAAATGTACACGAATATATATGCATGAATGCATGCATGCATTTATGTATCCATGCAAATAGATATGTATGAGTCCGTCCATATATATGTATGTATGTATGTGTGTATGTACGTAACAAAAAGGAGTGAAAACCAAGTTTAGTGAAATTCAACTAATAAATTATTTACCTAGAATACAAATTGAAATTTTGAAAAGTATTGTGAATTAAATCTCAAATAGTCCTACAAGTTCTATCACAAGTCCAAAAGTGTAGCGTATTCCGAATAAACTCCAGTGGTTAACGGAAAGAATTCCAATCTTGAAAGTGCTGATGTACCAAGAGTCTGGAATAGAGTTGATGTGCTAACAGTCTTGATGTGTCACAATGATATAATCCAAACTGTCTCCAAATAAATTAACAATAATCCCAAAATAGTTATTAGTCCGAAAGTCAAAGAACACTTAATAATTTAAATAAATAAATCATCTCAAATTAAAACTGAAACACAACTAAAATATAATCCTCTAAAGACTGATGTTAAGACAGAAACAAGTAATTTTAACATAAACAACCCATTATAAAAACTTAAAACAGGATCAGAAGACCAGGATGAGGGTCAAAAGTTCATTACTAGAGCATTCTAAGTAAAGAATCCTATATAGATCTTCACTACTCTTTTACCTTAATTGAAATGTCCATCAAACTGTAAACAAAATTCATTCCTAGAAACTTCTAAGGTCATAATCAAGGCTGTATCGTGAATTCAAACCTAATAAACATGTTTACTAAAAATGACATTAGTTTTGTAGGCCCTAGCTCATACACTTGATTATGGACAAAGGTCAATTACATAATACAGAATTAAATATGTATGTTTGTATGTATGTATGTATGTATGTATGTATGTATGTATGTATGTCAACTCGATTAAAATCAGATCTCCACAATCCATCGTGGAGATCTGATGAACGTCGATAAGAGGTATTGGCCTTGCGGTTCAACAATCAAATCACAACTTTCAAATTCTAAATGTGACATTCATTTCGGAATATATCGTTAATAACGATAACTCTCCCTAAAACGAAATAAAACGCTTTATCTGATTGGCTACTAAATATAAGTGGCCGGGGAATGCTAAAGGTCACCGAAACGTTAACTTTCACTATAATTGCAGTTGCATCAGTTGATAAATGTAGGGAAGATTTCCATTGGTCAGAAACAGAACCATGTGATCAGACTCAGCTGCGTTTATTTCTGTATAAAATGTACGGAGAACTACTTTATACTAACTTTTATAAATAGAGTCACGTGCAAAGTAACGTAAACACTGAACTGGAAGGCACACATACTGCATGCCTTTAAAACGAATAAAAACTGTTGATTTAAATTTTATTTAGAAAAATGAATAAATCTATTTGACAGAATCAAATAACAAGTCTTTGCAGTGTTTCTGAATATAAATAATTCTTTCCTTGAATAGATTTGAAAACAAACTTTTGACACTCAAAATCTGCCAATAAGAACATTGGGGTTACAACACTTTCAGTGGGGCTCGTTACAAATGAATTTAAAACTATAGGTAAATGGATATAGGGACTGAGAGAAGAGGGGTTGTTCAAAGACTAATATTATAACAATTGGACTCGCAGTCCTACAATGTAAGACGCCGACTCTGATAGTTACGATGCGGGGGTGGGTGGGTAGGAGATTGATCTGCTACTCTCCATAGTAACTGTCATGGTCGATGTCTTGTACTTTTTGACTATTGGACCATCCATCACTATAACCATTTACCGATATTCTTAATATTTCATTTGCAAGTAGCCCCTGTAGGTAGCCTAAACTGTTAATGAATATGAAAATAGATTTAAAGAAACCAAAATTGGTTATTCACGTGTCTTGACAATAACGATTCGGCTTAGTCACAATGAACTCATGAAAGCATCAAATCCAAGAGTCATTAGTTTGTCAAACAAAACAACACATCTTTGCTTTGAACATTGAACTTCTACATAGATCACATATGCTAATTTAGATAAAATATTAAGACCATGCTATGGAATGTTCAAAATCTTAGACTGATTACCATTGCTAGAATTCGTTTGATGCTTACATAGCTATTACGTTACAGATTGAAAATCCCTTGTTCTATAAACAGCTACGTAGCAGACGCCCTCAACAAGAATTCATGCACTTAAAGAAAGCTCTAAAACAGATAGGAAATATCTTTTAAACACAAAATTAAACTAAATAAAGAAATAAAATTATAGAGCATTGCAAGAGTTTGATGTTGTTTTATTCTGAGTTTATCGTGGTATAAACTCAGAAAAAGCAACATTAAACTCTTAGTTGTTTGACTGCCAGATCTCCACGCAGGAATATGGAGATTTCCTCTTAATCAGGTTGGTATGGGGTTCTTTAAGCATTAAATTTGCATTTGCTTGTATGTGAGTCAGTCTGAATACAGAGATTGCTTACGTTATTTTTAAGATGGAAAACACAGAAGATCACAAAAATTACCGACCTTGGAGAGGAAGCCACTAATCATTAATTCAGTAAATTCCAATCTGCGAATATATGTATTATACGTACGAGTTTGTTTGCTTGCAGCTTAGTTCTGATTCTGTTATTGGTGCAAGGACAGGACACAGCTGTAATACCATCACTTAGTACGTCTGCATCCCCAAATTTAATTTCCTGGTTCCAGCATTGACAAGGTTTCATGCATTGCCATTCTAAATGTTTCCTCTCTCTTCCTTATAATCTTTGACCTCCATGGTAAATTCATACAGCATCCCAGCCGTTGAGAGTATATTCTATTGATATATGGTAACAACAACAAGAACATACTACTACTACTGCTACTACTACTACTACTACTACTACTACTAATAATAATAATAATAATAATAATAATAATAAAATCTGAACACGTATAAATGAATATGCATTCTCAACTGATATCTTGATTTCTTTTTTTTTAGATTGGAGGAATGATGATGACTTATTTTGTTTTATTACTCCAGTTCAAGCTTCCAGTGGGGTCTGGTGTGTGCTGTTGTAATGGCACAGTCTCAGAAAATAATTCAGTCCTTCAAATCAACGCAGGTTGAATGAGGAAAAAAAGTTTTCTTTAATAATAATAATCATAATTAAGTTTACACATCTGTACATGTCTTTGCAACTTTTATGTGCTCTAAGAATGGTTTTATGGTTAGAATTCAGCTTAATGATATAAAAAAACCCAACAAACTTAACTGTAAAGTCAATGATGTCATTGGTAGATTCCTAAAATAGTTGTGTAAATAAAGCTTAGCTGCATTAAGTTGTTTTTGACTATGGTACAAGCATTTTATGAGCCATAGAAATTAGCAAATTAATGATGGACTTAAATTATTATATTTGACACAATACTGCATACTCCTTAAAAATCACACACCAATTTTAGATCTAAGCTCACCTAAAAACGTGGAAAGTGAATGGCTACTAACACGTGCCTACAGCGTCACAATTTTCCTGGAATTTACTACCAATCGTTTCTGGTGGTGTCTTATACTTTCACTTTGATGTTGAGTCAGTGTGAAACATTTGTCTTAAATTATGTTGTATTCAGCACGACCATGTGACAATAGAGGATGGGCTTTATTCTCACAAACTTTACTCAAATAATGTACAAAATTGTTTCCTTATCATATGTTGTATTCAACACGACCATGTCACAAGAAAGAGAACGAAGGCATCACAAGAAAGTGAAGAGCACGCGAACATAGACTAAGCGAGTTAACTCTTCTAACAGGTATATCTACACGTGATGAAAATATAGCTTTTGACATTGTCAGTGTGAACTTATGATGGGCATTGGTCTCACAAAATTTACCCAATACTTTATTGAAGCACACAGTGCTATTGCATTTACTATGGTTTTTCTTTCTATTATAGACAGTTACAGTTTCTGTGATGTACTGTATTTGCTGTCGTTTGTGTTCCATTGTGTGAAATATTTTATAGTTTATTTCTGGTAGATAATAATAGTTGTCTCCCTTTACCACAACACGTTACAGTGTAATTGAATTTATATTATAATGTGTGTATGCTGTATGTATCCAAAATTACAATGGAAAAACCAAATAACATAAAACAAATGCCACAGTGGGTCTATGATCACTCACCTGGGACTATTCAGGCTTTCAAACTAATGATAGGATATAACCAGAATGTGAGATATTAAACGCAAATCTGGTCAAAACTGCTTAAGCACTTTGAAAACCAATAGTGTTTAAAGTATTGTGTATTTTTACTAAGTTATACATAGATAGATTGGAACATTTTCAGGATAAGAGGGCATCAAATCTGAGCAAAACTCAGGGAAGGCAGTTTTGATACGTCATTTAAAGGTTATACCGTTTTTAGTAATGTTGGCAATATTCAACCACCGAAGGGCATCATTGGTAATAGGCCGATAAATCATGCCCTTATCCGTGATCATGTAGATTGGCAGTTTTGGGGTTGATATCGCCTACTCATTAAAACCTGCAAATATCTGCAGAAAAGTTTGGCTGCACACATCTGTGTACATTTTATACACTTACCGGTATTTCTCTTGGTTGTTGAGCTACTGTCGCCTGAAGGGTTCTTTTGGTGACATGTACATTATATTTTCGGGGCAAATCCTATGTTTTGTGACTTGTAAATCCACGTGGAATAGACCAACCCTCTATCCAGTGGTCATTTTGTATTTAGCGCAAAATATGGCTTTACTAAATACCGGTAAGTGTCTAAAGTGTACGCAGGTTTGTTGCGGAAAGATTTCCATGCAGAAAAATTTAATGAACAGGTGACATCATACCCACATATTGTCCATCAGTGTCACCACAGATTTTGGGGGTTGATTTATCTGACTACATTGGTGACAACTTGAAAATCATTGTCAAAAGAACTAATAATTCTTAACATGTTTTTATGTTGATGTCAAAATCATTCTTAAAATAAACGAATTAAATGGAAAATAATTCCTACACATGCTTTTACTCTGCTGTAAATTTTGCTTTGTGCATGAAATTAAAAAATAAACTGACATAAAGTCAAATACAGTATTCCATTCTCCTTTTTGTTGAGTCCAAGAGACCTAGTTATTTACGCTAGATAGGAAGTTCCTGATAAAGCAGGAATATAATTTTCTTTATAAGTTAAATGTCACCATTCTTCATCACGAAAATGCAGAGCACTATGGGTGTCAATGTCACCATTAGACATGACGAGAATGCATACTAATTTGGGCTTTTTCGTTGTGGCTTTATTTGTCACCTAATTGCAACACATTACTCAAGTGGTTCAAGGAATTAGAGGCACTCGTTGTGTTTGGATCACTAAATCATTTTCGTCAAAATTTCATTATAATGAAATTACCGGCAAGAAACTTAGTTCGAATCTGATGTCGCCATTTTTCAAAATAAGCAAATCGGCATTAGGTTTAGCCTGTAATTTGTCTCAAGCAGTATTTCATGAATGTGATGTAGCATGTCAGTAGTGATAAGGGCCACAGTAGGAACAATGGGGACATAAGGTCTAAAAGGGCTATATCAAAACTGGGGACAATGGGAATTTAATATGGGGAATATTGGGCCACTATAGGGACAAGGGAAATGGAACATAGGTTGGGCTTGTATACAGACAATAGGAATGGAACAGGTGGGGTGGCGTCACGGTAATGGACATTAGCAGCAATGTTGCAAGTGGCTGACCTCAATCGGGCGAAACAGTGACAGCGGGGGAAATAAAAGCTATAACGCTTGGCGGGGCGGGACATATAACTGGATAGACAAAGACAAACAAACAAAGACACACATATGGCAAGAGAGCAAATCTTTTTGAGACATATGAGTGGCCCTGAAAAGGGCCTTTGGGTTTCTTCTATTTTCTCTCATCCCTTCTTTTTCTCCACCAACACCTTATCTTCCCTATCATATTTTTCTTCTCCTTTTTATCCTCTTCATCCTTCTCCACTATCTCCTCTTTCTTCCTCTTCTCATTTCCTCTTCTTTTTCCATTTTCTCGTTCCATGCACTCATCTGTTCTTTCTCCTCTATATTTTCCTTTTATTCTTTTTCTTCTCTAATCATCTCTCTTAGTCTTTCCTTTGTTTTCTTCAAATTGTTTATCTTCATTTTGAGACGGTGGAGACTATGTTCACCATACTCCATTCTCATTAAGAATTCCTCTATCATGCCCAGGTCATCCACCGCCTCTTGCAATCTCATCATCTTATCTTAACAGTTGGCTGCCATTTTTTATTATGTTTTGAATGGCGCGATTGACTAACGCTCTACTTTATGTCTCAAGCACGGACGTGAAGGAAACATCCCCTCTCACCAACTACCCATATCACCTACCAAACAATCCACAGTGATGAGAGTGCTAACCTAACATAAAATTTTATACTAAATAACACACTATTACCAAACTTTTTGTGTTAAGTGATTAGTTTTTTTTGTTGTTATTTTAAAAAAAAAACAAAAGTACGCGTGCACACATACATATACACAATGAAGCGTTTATAAGCACACTTTTATTTTTTACGTACAGACAAACACACAAAGACAGACAAATAGTTCGGCAACTTGAATATTTTTTTTAAAATAAAAACTCAAACTGCACCTCTTAATGTGTGCACCTTCCAGGTCTGGCACCACAGACACAACGTCGGCTCCAGTCATTCTCCCAGTTCAGTCTTACTCTCAGGGATGGTGAAGACTTCCCTCTGTCTTCTATTTTTTACCCGGGGATGATGAAGACTCCTTATCTCCTGTCTACACACACACACACACACACACACACACACACACTCTCTCTCTCTCTCTCTCTCCAGATCTTCTTCCCAGTTTTCCATCTGGAGAACCACAGTTCTTGGTACTGGTACTGGTACTGGTTGTGGCTGACATTGTTGTGGCTGTGGCTGTGGTTGACGTGGTGGTTCTGCTAGTGTTTGTGGAGGTTTCCTCACCTCAGGCTTGACATCACACAGAGGCCTAAGTATGAGGTGTGGCAGAATTCTTTCTTTCTTCTTTTCCTTCTCTTCTTCTTTCTTTTTCTCCTCCTCTTCTTCCGTTCTAGCTGCTTCTGCTATGGCCACCATGGCCACCTCGTCTAGAATGCGCATGGCATACTCCAGGTGCATTTGGAGTTCAAGAAACGTGGTGATTCTAATCATTTTGTCACTGTTGACTGGCCAACGATGGGTAACCAGACTGACGAACGCCCCGGTTTATATGTCTGAAGCGCGGACTGAAGGAAAACATCCTCCTTACACAAAAAACTAGCAATACCTACTTTACTATCCATCACATGCAACGCGCGGACTCAAAAGAACCACTCGCGTACCCTATTTTCACCTACAAACATATTTTATTACCAATACCTATAAAAGAACACACAGACTATCTTACAAGTTAGGGAAAGTAAGTTTTTATAGGCACACTTCTATTTTTTTAACTTACAGACAAATACACAAAGACAGACAGATAGTTTGGCAATTTGATTAGTATCTTTTTTCTAGATGGTTGGGGTAGCCCTGAAAAGGATTGTTTTGTTGACGGGGTTATGGCAATCTTTTATCGTCTAAGATTGTCTCCCCGTCTGGATGCAGGCTTTCCCATAAGATAGGGCCTGCTTCTTCGGAAGGAGAACTCTTTCGTGTCCAAACGGCAGTCCACAAAACCTTTCTCTGGTTCCTGCTGTTGTTGTAGCTGCTGCTGCTGTTCTCTCTACTGTTTCTGAAGTCTGTACTTCTCCGTCCATTCTTTTTTCTTCTTCTTGATTTCGTCTTTAAACACCTCTTCTATCAGGTCTTGGGCTATTTTTAACATCCTGACATTCTCTAACTTAGCAGGCTTGGGTATCAGGTCTTGCCAGACACGATGTAAATTCACGTAGGCTTCGTTCAGGTTAGCTAAATTAGAAGGCATCTTCATAGGTGGATGAGTCAACCATGGATGGTCAGACTGGAGACCGCCTCGATTGATAGAGCTCAAGCGCGGACGCGATAGAAAACATCCTTATTAATCCATGCGAATCAAAATACTCCACACAACCATCTTTAGGGAAGTAGACGGCAACCCAGTGAGTTCCTGGCAGATGGCTGTCGTCTGTGGTGATGATATAAGCTTGATGGTCTTTAGGTTTGCGATGAGGCAGTTCATTTTTAGCGCACACGACAGGATTCCACGAATCGGTGTACGAACTACGTAATAAAGTTCCCAGGTATCCATTTTTTCCCCTTGTTTCACAGGTGATGATAAGTCATCAATTCAATCCTAAATTTTGCCTGAAAATCTATGACAAGTAAACGTCTATTACCTCCGTCTTTGTACTCTGGGAGATTCGATGCGACGGATCTCTAGAGTAGTCAGCGGAGGGCAGGAAAGATCACGCAAGTCTTTACACCACTGGTGCAACACTGCTTCTTCTGAGATGAGACCCAAAGCGTCGTCCAGATACTCGTCCAGTTTTTCTTCTTGACTAATCATCAGACATTTATCATGTTGAATTTGACTAGGATGATGTGACAAAACAGGACACTAAATGTTGTTATTGTTCTGGCCATCTGGACATAACCACCACGTCCTCTTCGTCTTTGTCTTTTTTGTGAATGGTTCTGCTACCACAATATCCTCCCATTCCATTTCCAAAGATTCTCTTCTATTCAAAGAGGGATAAGAGTCTTCCATAGCTTCTAATAGTCTAGAATGACTTCTCTCAATCTGTTGATTTCTATCGCATTGTCGAATTCGGTATACAAGATGACGTTCACCGTCTCGGTTAGAGCTTCTGCAAACTGAAGTTCCACACGAATCTGACCGGATTTTATAGAGTGGAAATGTCCCTCGTCGCTGCCTTGGTCTGGAGTGAAATCAAAAGCCCACAAAGTGTAACCTCCTGCATAATCGTCGTATGAAATGCAGTAGCTGGTGTTGCTCCCTAACTGTCCCGTGGCTTCGTACAGGGACAAGTACGATCTCAAGTAATTCTTCTGGGTAAAGTTAGGTTCGAAGGGTCTGGTACACAAGGTTTTGCCATAGCGACTGACTTCGACATTGGACACTCTGTAGTGCTTAAACTGAAAAGGATTTTGATCGTGGTCTCCGTTGAGGGCGGCATTGCTAACGATAGCAACGATTAAACGTTTGGGTAACTGTCCTTGGAACAGATGATCTTCGGTCTTGGATGGTGAAGGTTTTCACTTCCACGCGTCGTATCGGATACTTGGCCGTCGTTCTGCTCAAAGTGTAACTGATGCCGTTTCCCACTTTAGGTAACACTTCCACACGACACACGTAGAGTCTGGCTTCTTGGTTGATGGTTTTGTACTCGTTGGCATGGGCCATCAAGTGGAAAGCGGTACTGCTACGATTCAGTCTCAGGCGGATATCCACCCAGTTCAGCAAATACTTTTCTTGCGACCATATGTCCAAATGCAAACGATCCAACAGTTCTAAACTGCGTACTTGCAGGATTTTTTCGACGGTCGTTAAAGCCCACATTTTGAGGATTGTCATCTGCTATTAGGGCTGTGTCGTTAAACTTGTATTCGCCTGGTGTGTCAGGTTTCCATACCACGCAAGCATCCAGATGATTGTTCTTGGCCTCTTTTCCGGACGTCAAGAGATTTTCCAGGTAAGCTAGGTAAGGGTAAGTATCCATTCTGCTGCTGACTTATTCAAGTACAAATCCACTTCGTTGAACAAGGAATGCATGAAACTGTTGACGGGAGCTACTCTAGCATCGGTTCCCGGAGCGGTGTCGTCCGTTTTGATCGCTTTGAATTTCAACTACAAATAACTATTATTCAGATCGATGTAATCTTCGGGCTGTCCGTTGATTTCAAACTCGATGGGAGCTGAATCCTTCAAAGAGGAGATGGGATGAAATTCGACCCATTGGGATTCTTGCATCGTCATCATTGCAAATAGATCCAGTTCCGACTTGGAACATCGCAAGACTCTCGGTGCATCATTTTTTTTTCTTTCTCTCTGTTATTTAATAATAAAAACCGTCTAAGTCTCAGACGGTTCTTCTTCTCTTGGTCTTTCTAGCTCTGGGAGTGTGAAGGCCTCTGGAGGGGCGCCTTCGTCGTAGTCTCTTTCTGCCTTGTCATTGATGTGGCGTCAGGGAAACAAGAATGTCTGACTCGTCAGCGTCTGGGGCATTATAGGAGTTTCTCGTCGGCCCAAAATGTCTTTGCCCGTTTGAAGCAAGACATTTTTGCCTGCTCTCAAGAAATCGATGATGACATTTTGGAGAAATTCTTTGCCTTTGTCAAAGTGGCATCTTTCAAGGCGTGCAATCCTCGTGTCGTCATCAGTTTCAAAACAGGAGCCACCGAACGAAACGCCGATTTCAACATATCTCCTAAACCATGTCCTAGATGTCGAGCGACCGCTCGGTACACAGGATACATGACTTACAAATCGTTAGAGAATCGTTTTCTAAAATGGAGTTTCACTGCAACGTTCCCTTTGGTGAATGGAATATTTTGTCCCAGATCTCCTTTTATAGTAATGTTGACAGTGTCGAAATACGACTTACTGACGGGCAAATAGTGAGGATGTACAAATTCGCGGTGAACATGATAGGTGTTTTCACTTTCCTCTTTATTGGTCGTGGCATAATCCACTTTGAAAGAAATGACACGCAGTAACGGTGCAGAGGTGTGTCCCACTACGTTGTACTCCACCACATCAGAGTACACAAAGATCTGTTCCAATTTTAGGCGCCGCTGACAAGTGGCCTATTACAAGTCTTCCATGGTACGTTGTAAAAACTGATATTTGGTGTCACGTTGAGGGTAACAGATGGGACAGCCGTGAAATAAGCAACCGTTAAACTCGTACACGATATTGGGGTTTTCTAAGTCCCAACCATCCACCTAATACGTTCCGATGATCTTTTCACCTCCTCCGTTTCAGGCGTGTTGGATCCATTTGTCTTCCTTGTCGCACAAGTAATGTAGCCAGCGTAGAGCTTTGACCGAATATTGACGTTTGACAAAATTGATCATTTGAGGATGGATGACAGCCAGGGTCTTCTCGGGCATGAATCGTTGGCGGTACACTAAGGAACACGCTTTGGCACTGGTGCAGGCTTATTTCAAAAGATCGATCCCTCCGTGCTCCATGAATAATTCTCGAAATTTTCTACAGCAACTCCGTAAAATGTCCACGTCGGATAGACATTACATTAATATTTCTTCCTGAAAGTCGAAGGGGTCCGAGGCTTGAGAGTGGTACGAAGCGTAGAAAGCTTCTCGTTGTTCGGTGCGCATGTTGTCGGGGTCGTAGTAGTGAGCATCAGGCAAATGGGGCAGAACGGCGTGTTGATTGACTTCGGTATTGAAAATAACCTTTGGCCATTTCTGTCATTCCAAACGTTTTAGGCATTCGACTCAATGGCATGGCCAAGTTACTCATCGAATCTTTAAATTGCACTTGTCCCACTTGCATGAAAATGATTTTGGCTCCTTTCAAAGTGACTCTCGGACCTTCGGTGCTTTGTTCCGTATAGTATCTGAGAAGAAATTGCCCATCGTATCCCGAGAAATTGTGAGCCATCACCGTGGCATAGCGATGGCAATCTCAGTATCGTTCGATGTCCTCTTGGCTCGACGTCTCGTCGATGGGGTTAAGATCCATTGGGCGAAATCGATCAGCGTGTTTTGCCCTCGAAAGATTTTTTCACGTCTTCCAGGAATCTTGCTACAGTGGGGGCAATGACTAAAGATAGGTTCTTGGATGCACTTCTCGCACGCTCGATGAGACACGCAGAAATTAGGAGTGTAAATGCCGGTCTCTTGCATGCATTCGAAATTGAAAAAGATGAAATTGCCTGTTTTCTGGTCATCTTCCTCCTCCTCCTATTTGGAATGGTGTTTTTGAAGGTAGCATTCATGTTCCAAGACCACGATTTGGCGACAAATGTGACATCGTTTCTCTCCTGGACAAATGTGTAACTTTGCACTATTGGTACGTATGACTTTTCCACAAGTAGGGCACAATCTCTGGAGTTGACAAGCACTTTTCCGCTGTGAACCTTGCGTCTTCAAATGTTGTTGGTAACAGGCTGGGCTGACAAAAGTGCGCTGACAAGCACAGCAATGCACTTGTTCTTGTCCTTCGTCAAGACAGGGTTTAGAGGCTAAACATCCCTCACATTTCGAGCCACAATGCCTGTGTTGGTCTCGATTGTTATAGCCATAGTCACATTTCTCACAATAATATATGTATCCCATGAATCCGGTGATACCGGTAATGGCATCGAAATTATCATCGTGATGATAGACGTGAATGTATTTTCGGTCTTCGAAATTTTTGCCTCGAAACAACAGAGGTCCGCGCACTTCTTGAGGGTGCACTTTCAAGGTGTAGCGTGGAGCTAAGAAGTTCTGCAACTTTTGCATTTCAGGAATGCCACAGGGTGTGTCTTTAGGTAGCCCCGCTTGCTGTAACAGGAGTTCTGCTTCTCTTTTTTGTTTGGCACGGTTAGATTTTCGAATGTTCGAATTTTCTCCCAGGCTCTTTTCCATCCTGTCGTGTCGTTCTTGTCAGCAAACGTTCGTCCCACCACGATGGCCCTGGATAAACACATTTTGTCTTGAGGGTTGTTAATTAGGACGAGGCTCTTTTTGATGCTGCGAGGGTCGTCCACCAATAACACCTTTTTGCGTCCGGTCAGTAGAGGAAGAGAAATGTGGACCTTGTAGTGTCGCCTTTCCATCGGTAATGTGAAACTTGTCGTTGGATTGCTGTACATGTTGAATCTTGTTGATGACTTTGGAAGGTGTTAGTTCTGATGGTCTGCTAAACTCGATCCAAACTGGGGACTTCAGACTGTCGTGATAAATGGAAAGTGTCAAGCGATCGTCTTCTTTGGATTGACATTGTCGTTTCAGTGCCGTTAACAAAGAATCAAACACATATGTGATGAACTCTTCTGCATTCTTCAGCGGTACGTCGGACTTGAAATCTTTAAACTTCACCGTGTACGTGTAGGCCGTGGTTCTAAATTTTCTAGAGGAGCGTTTATCCGTCTCTCGAATGCGGTAGTACTTTTCAGGATTTAGTGATGCTGGACTTTGGTTTGGTGTAGACTCTCTAGGTCTGGATTCTGGCTCACTCATGTCATCTTCAAACTCGCTTTCATGAATTTGAGCCAAGACTTCAGCTAATATGCGAGGCGATAGGTCACGTTTCTGTCTCTTACTTTCTTCTCCTTTCTCCACGAAATGATGCGATCGTTTCATCTTAAGCTCAAAACGTCAAATCATAACATTTTAAACGCCATGGTCCCCTATATATTAATGTAAGACCAGTGTCTTGCCTATATAAAGGGCCAGTGTCTTCCTCGAAGTATTCATTTCACTCTGAATCCGACCAGAAAGATGGAAGAGCCAGCACAGATCAAACTTCTGATCAGAGCTTTGGAAGGTGTCAAAAGAGACACAAGTCAAGATACCTGTTATAACTGTCAAAAAAGGACATTGATCTTCAGACTGCCCTAAGAAACAACAAGAGCAGGAGGCAGAGAGGGATTCCGAACAGGAAAAAGAAGGGGTCCCCTCCCAAAAGAAAGAACCCAGACAAGTGCAGAAAGAGTAGAAAGAGAAGAAAATAAGAAGACGAGAAAAAAGTGAGGAAGAAGAGGAGGAAAAGCTTGTGACAGTGAAGAAATTCAAAAACAGGAGAGCGTGAACAAAGACAAAGAAGAAGCTAATGAACTTTTTAAAGTAATGTGTTGTGAATTGGATTGTAAATTCGTACCAGAATAGACCAGAAAGAAAAACGTAAGTGTTTCTTAGTTTTGATTTTAGAATAAGGAGCAACACTTACACACGTACATCATGGGGAAAAAGGGATTTTGAGTTTTAATTGATTTTGGCAAATGAATACTATCTCTTTCCGAGAGAGGTGGGTGGCCCTGAAAAGGCCCGTTGGGTGTTTGTTTTTTTAAAACAAACTTTGGAACGGGAAGTAATGAGCTTTAACTGCATTATCCCTTTGCCACAACCAAGACCTACTTCTGGACCTGCTCCTGTCGATGATATGGTATTAATTACTAGGGTTGGTATCTCAGGTGTAGTAGGTGTGTGAACAGGGTTGGGCTGTTTTGCTCGGGAAGGTCATTTTCTCTTGGGTCGTAATGAAGAAGTCTGATATATTTGTTTCAGACTCCTTAACTCTGCCAAAATGTCTAAGAGTGCCGCAACCGTTTGACTTTCACCGTCCTCCTTTTCTCCTAGACCTTGTTTCTTCTCTGCTTCTTCTTCTTTTTGTCGTTTTCTTCTTGCCTCTTCTTCTTCTCGCTGTTGCTGTTGAAGGAGAAAAGCTTGTTCTGCTTCTTTCTGTCTCAGTTTAAAATCCTCGACGTACGGTAAAGAAGGAGAAGGTGGAGAAGGTGCTGGTAGAAGGGAAAAACTCCACTAATCCCAGTTAAAATTGGTCTCTTCTGGAAGTAAGATCGTGTTTGCTTTGGTAGCTGCTGCTATACCATCACTTCTCGTCTCCACGGCCGGTGCACCCCAATTCATTTTCTTCTTAGTTTCCGTCATGTTCTAACTCTGTCGCTTGGATTCATTGCGCACAGACGCTAGCGCACCTATTTAGGGAATGTGACGTCACAGGCAGCTCTCTTAAGACTGGAAGACAGACTCCGCACTGTGACTGAATTTTGTAACGCGTGTTAGGATTGGTGAAAGAACTCAATTCGTTTCGATCCGCTCTTCCACAATAAGTAACCGCGGTTTACTTCATTCCCTTCACCTGTTCGCGTCACAAGATGTGGACTAACATAGAATCGTCTACCCTCTTATCATCGATGCTGTTCAACCCGGACTATCTCATGTATGTCTGATCATTATGGGCTATCACCTAGACGACTGATACAGCCCTTTGGAAACGAAGGATCTATGTGCAGAGACAAGGCTGTCTGAGGAGAGTCTTAATCTACGGTCCAGAGGTCATACGAAGTTTGAGGAAGAGAGGAAGATCAGTGAGATGCCCTTTATGTTAACTGAATGGTGTTAGCAAAAAAAAAAACAATAAAAAACAAAGGCCCTTTTCAGGGCCACTCATTCGTCTCGAAAAGATTTGCTCTCTTGCCATATTTGTGTCTTTGTTTGTTTGTTTGTTTGTCTATGTCTATCCAGTTATATGTCCCGCCCCACCAAGCGTTATAGCTTTTTTTCCCGCTGTCACTGCTTCGCCTGATTGAGGTTAGCCACTTGCAACATTGTTGCCAATGTCCTGCAACAATGTTGCCAATGTCCAGTACCGTGACGTCACCCCACCTGTTCCATTCCTATTGTCCCTATACAAGCCCAACCTATGTTTCATTTCCTTTGTCCCTTAGTGGCCCAATATTCCACATGTTAAATTCCCATTGTCCCCACTTTTGATATACCCCTTTTAACATTATGTCACCATTGTCCCTAATGTGGCCCCTATCACTACTCATGTCCGTAAAGCAGTAGCTATTCATCTTAGCCGGGTTTCTTGTCAGAGCAATTTTTATTATTTCAAGCAATTTAACAAATTGTTCAGCATGCTGATATGAAAACTAATGCAGAAAAGCTAGAAGCGATGGAAATGCCATGTGATGTAGGATGGCTTGATCGCATCTGAAGCAACAATCCAAAATTTCATTTAACAATTTAATTGTTTTTTAGAGACACGTCAAATGGTACATATCTCCCACACAACGCACTGAGAAAGATAAAACAAGGCATTAACTTTGCACAATAGATACCCCCTTAAGAGGCACGCGCATGTCACCAACATCAATGATAGGCATCACGTGACATACCAGTGTCATCACACGAATACGCAGGACATTATTAAGACGCTGGCATGCTTTTGTGTTAGGTCAACTTGGTGCAATTGGTGTCAACAAATCGAATTTTGTTTATTTTTATGCTAGGATAACAATAAATGACTTGAAAGGAAGTCTAAATTCGGA
>JAECUM010095873.1:0-20017 GCA_016617855.1 Megalonaias nervosa | reverse complement strand
AGAGAGAGAGAGAGAGAGAGAGAGAGAGAGAGTATTTTGTTGAAAGTCTAATTAAAACCGTCCTTGATATTTTGTTCAGCACTAAGTTAGTTGGTCGTTGAACAGTGTATTTAATACACAATCTGTTCTTAGATAGAATTATAACATATAGTGATCCTGACGATTTCTAGCACTAAAGCTGTAGTTACTGATTCTCGTTTCTCCTTAATCTATACTCTCTTCCAATTTTGAACACGTATTACAACACAATGTTGCCCTCCTTTTCCGTCTTTTCCTCCATTTTCTGTTTTATAAATTTTGTCTCACATCCTCAAGGATGCTTTTCAAACTTCTTGATATGTTGCTTTCTTTGAAGCTATTTTAACCTCCATATGTCTAATTCTGTGAAACTCGGTATGTCGAATTCACTGAAACTCCTGCTGGCCATTTTAACCTCCATATGTCTAATTCTGTGAAACTCGATATGTCGAATTCACTGAAACTCCTGCTGTCATTTTAACCTTTGCTTTACTCACCTTTTAATTAGTTTCACAAATTATTTGTCTGCAGTAACATTTCATTTTGTACGATGGAATATTTAAATGCCTGCTAGATTATTTCGATTATACACTCATGTACTTCACTTGCAAAATTATCAAAGCGTGGGTTCGTATAACGTGTTTTGTACAATTCTTCCACATGTATTTACTGTTTTTCAAGTTTTTTGGTACTCTGTAAATTCTTCTTGTCTATTCTTTACCTGTACATTTTATTCCATCACATCCATCCATCATATCGTTTCTCGAGTTCATCAAGATATTTAAATTTATAATACTTTTATCTTACTGCAGTTTTTCACGACAGAGATACAACACGGTATCCATGGCCATTTTGCACTAAGAATTATTATGTTAGCCAGCCTTCAATACCTGTACCTGTTATGTATATTTATAATTTAATTGTTTGTTTGTTAGTTTTAATTTTTTAAATTCCATTACATGCTATTCTAATGTAACATTGAGTTCAGTTCGGTTTGACCTTACTGATATTTTTTTTATTTTTTTATGTCATTGACGTAAACAAGTAATAATAGAAACTTTGTATCTAGTTTCTGACCTTGTTCCAAAATCAGTGACAGTTTTGGCAAACAACTTGTTTATAATTTTTTAAAAATTCTTTCTCAGAGTAAGAATCATTAAGGTAAGTCAAGGTCATACCTGGACTACGTGACAAGTAGCATGTATCAATTGGTACAAACTTCTATTTTTTTTTCAGAAGAATGAACTTTTGACGATTATCCGGGATTCTGTTTTGCGTCTTAGTTAGTCTTATAACTGTTGTTTTTTGATAGAGGTTTGTTGGACTTAAAACATTTGACACGTTAAGTTGTAATGTATTGTGACCAGTTTGGGTTGAATTTTATTTTCTTCAAATTGTTGAATTCAAGTGATTCTTTTCCCTGGAAATACAAAAGTGCTCTAACAAAATTTTTGGATGAAGAAAATTATTGGAATTTATGCTGAATTCAAGACTGGAATAATATTTTCTGTGATTCAACAAGAGACTGCTGAGACGGCAGCACTTCGCTGACCACAACAGACGTCATCGCCTTCAATTTCGGATTTCATCGGGACTCGAACTCAGTTTCATTCAGGACTTTTTATTACTAGGATTTCTATTTTTAATTCTTGGATTATTTTTGGATTTAATTCGTAAAACCGTAAGTTCTTTTTCCTCATTTTTCACTTTGTATTCTAGGGAAATAAATTATTTGTTAAATTTTACAAAGCTTGTTGTCTTCACTCTTTTCTGTTACTTATTTCAAAAGCATAGACTTGTAAGTAACATATCTTTCTCTCAAATTCCATGGTAGAAGCAAAATGACTTGCGCTTTATTAACTGAATAAAAGTTACAGTACGGTAGTTACTGTATGTGTACTTTTGTATTAAATTATTAGTGTCTGTTTGTGACAGTTATTACTTACTCTTTTCCTACTAAATAGTTAATTATACATAAACAATGACAACGTTGCCTTGATAAATCGAGTGACAAGTGGAATTTAACAATGAGTGTGGACGGAAAGTATCCCAGTAATCTAGAAGAATTTATTGCATTAAGAGTAGCAAAGATTTTACCAGCAATTACAGCAAGTAAAAACGATCAAGAGAAACAAGCTGAAACAAATATCAAACAGTCTGAGATAACAAAAAAGCATTAGGCGAAGCAGATAAGACAGTGTATAATTTGATTCCAAAAGAATTTAAACGTTTTAATACGAAAAGGACTGATGAGTTGTGAATGAAACGTGAATCGAATATTTGTCTTTGATGAGAAACATGAAAGAAAGAGAAGTATTTAAAGATTTAGAAAAGAATCAATTAATAAAGAATAAAAGCATGAAATAGGAGAGAGTATGGTTTTAAAATCAATTTCATAGTCTACCCTATATTTTCATAATTTACTTCCAGTCATTAAAATTGTAGGGACAATGTCTAATGAAGCTAAAACTAAATTAGATAAAAACAAAGTAACAATTTCATCAGTTAATTAAAATTATATGAATTACGTATCGTAAATAATGGCTGCATCTTTGACATGTTCTGACAATGTTACGGGATTTCGTGAATAAATGAATGAAATTATGAATACACTATATCACGCATCACTCCTTACCACTTTCATGGTATGTACTTCTATCCAAATATCAGACTTAAAATTGGAACACCGTACAAACTAAGATTCGAAAAGATGTTACAGCTAAGTTGTGCCAGTATTAGGTTTTGCAAGGTTGACAACGAATTACTTGATGAATAGTTACCAGGCAAGATTCTGCCATAAGTGCTCATTTTAAGTGTCGTATTTACCTCGCTGGCGTAATACCTACGTCTGTACTGTTGTTATTAATTGCACCATTTACAAACGTTTGAGCAACATCATCAAACAACATTCATCTATCAGCGAAGCGGCAATTGATCGACTGCTCCAAGTGGAAATCAACATATTACTTGCTGATCCTCCAGACTTGACTGAAACTGTGAAAGTACTTGTCCTAATGTCAAATGGCAAAGCATCTGGAGCAGATGGTTATAGCAGCAGAAGTCTGCAAAGAAACTGACTGAATTCTTCCAGTCAATGTGTACTCAGGGAACTATACCCTAGGAGTGCAAGGATACATCCATCATCAACTCTTATAAGCGGCAAGGCAACAGACTGAAAACCATCGGGCATCTCCTTGCTGTCAACAGTAGGTAAACTCCTTGCCAGAATTATGCTGAATTGTCTTGTGTATCACATCGATCAAGGGCTCCTCCCAGAAGGTCAGTGTGGTTTCAGGAAAGTATTAGGGGCCGCAGACATAGTGTTTGCAGCTCGTCGACTCCAAGAGAAATGCCAGCAACAGAACTATAACCTGTATACGGCATTCATTGACCTAACAAAATCTTTAGGCGCATTCAGCCGTTGAGGCATTTGGAAGCTCATGACGAAATTTTGTTGCCCAGAGAAATTCATTGCGATGGTTTCGGCAATTCCATGATGGCATGCTGGTTCACGTCTTGGACCATAGCGAGTCATCTAAACTATTCCCATCTAAACCATTCCCAGTCACCAATGGAGTAAGGCAAGCTGTGTGTTGGCCCAACCCTCTTCACTATGATGTTTTCCGCCATGCTTAATGATACCTTCCGTGATTATGACACTGGGGTCGACATCATATAACGGACTGACGGCAAGCTGTTCAATCCGAGAAAATTTCAGGCAAAGACAAAGTCACAGGAAGTGACTGTACTTGATATCCTGTTTGTTGACGACTGGTCTCTGAATGAGAAATCTGAGTCTGACATGCAATACAGTATGAACTATTGCTCTTCAGCTTGTGACAATTTCGGTCTCACAGTTAGTACCAAAAAAACAGAAGTGATGTGCCAAACTGCACCAGGAAAGCCTTATGCACAGCCAGCCATCACAGAAAAAGGGCAAACCCTCGAAGCAGTGTAGTACGCCTCTCTCGGTAGCACACTCTCACGTGAAGTCCACATGGATGATGAAACCGGTGCCAGAATTTCTAAAGCAAGCGTGTCCTTTGGAAGATTAAGTGCAATGTGTGAGAGCGCAGAGGTATCCGTCTACAAACAAAACTTAAAATCTACAAAGCCAATGTGTTGCGACTCTGCCGTACGCTGACGAAATTTGGACGGCGTATAGACGGCACGCAAACAAGTTGAACCATTTAAACATGGGCTGCCTGAGGAAACTGATGAGGATAAGATGGCAGGACAGAGTTCCAGACACTGAGGTTCCCACGCGATCAGGCTTTCTAAGCATCCACACTCTGCTGATAAAATCGCAGTTGAGATGGGCAGGCCATGTCACCAGGAGGTCAGAAGGGCTTCTACCAAAGAAGATCCTCTGCAGCGAATTGAGGGAAGGAAAGCGATCTCAGGGTGGCTAGACGAAATGCTTCAAAGATGCACTCAAGTGATCCTTGAAGCTCATTTTGTTATCTTGTAATAAAAACTTTTATTATAGAAGTGGTCGATTTGTACTTTATTGTCTTCTTATGTTCAAGTGGCAATAGTGTCAGGTACACTTTGTTTATGTTTTACACACACACACACACACGCACACACACACACACACACACACACACACACACACACACACACACATGATCGATCCCTTTCACTCCCTACTATAATAACACCACCTAATTTAAACAGAATGAAACATAACCTGGTGTTATAGCATGATGGGTTATGAAAGAGCTACCATGTAATTCGGGCCCCTTAAATCTGAATGGTGAACATAGTATCGATGCTATTTTTCTAGTTGTTATTAAATTGTATCATTTGGTTATGATTTCTGGATGCCAAAATATTTCCAAATTTTGATAATGTCAGAAATTCGTTGAACTTTGATTAGAAAAATGTCCAGTGAAGACTTGTCACATGTGCAACGTACGGCGATTTTTTTTCTCAACTTATAGATACCTCTTATAAGCTTTGAGCCTTGGACGAGTTGCCAGAAAAGAATTCTTTGTTATGTCTGTCTCAAAGGTAAGGAAAAGTTACAGTTATAATTTCATAGTTTCATCATTTATAACAATTGTTCGAAGCTTTCTGCTCGATATTTGTCTCGTGCTGTTCTTTCGTCGAATTTATCAGCTAAAACATGTTAAAATATGACATTTTCTACAATCCTTTAGAGAAAACGTTAGGCTACAAACAAACGACCATATAGACAGATAGACAGGCAGATATGAAGACTGTCAAACAAGCAAACAGAGATATAGAGACAGACTATACAGTCATATATGGACATATAGATAGACGAGTAATTTAGACGACAATGGGTTACAGAGACTCGATAAAATGTACAGTCTGGTGCAAAGAACATAGGCTTTTATGCCATGTGGATGGAAACATTCCTTGTGAGAAAAATAACAATTCAGAATTTCGTCCAAGATATTTCCTTAAGAGAACAGTGAATTTTGCAAGATACAGTGAAAATACCATCTTGCGATTCGAACGTATTCTCATATTTGTGGGTCATATATACGCTAATTCTGTTCGACAGTACAGAGGTACTGTTTTACAGAATGAAGTTATATAATATAGAGACATATATTGCTGACATACACTTTCGACATATGCATAGCAAGAAATAATTCAGTGAAATGATGGCCTAAACTGAAAATGGTACCTTTGACAGGTAAATGGTGATACCTGCGGTCGTAACAGTAGCATCGCGCCAGCAACACCAGTAGCAGAATAATTAAAAAAAACTAGTCATGGTAGTAGTAGTAGTAGTTGTTGCTGTTGTATATAATCTCATCATCATCACCACTATCATATTCTTCCTCTTCTGTCACATTGTCAAAGTAAATTAAAAACTACCACCTTTACCTATAAACATCTCTGTTTATGCTCCCTCACTTCCATACTGTAACACGGGGCTTTAAAACAATAAAGCCTTTTAATTGATTTAGCGATCGTTAACTAGGGGATGACCTCCCACGGTGTTATTGCCCAGTGTGGACGGATAGATGGAGCGTTAACAGATAACTGAGCAAGGCTATTGAAAGAAATAAACAACTACGAGCCGCTTTTACCAATAAATAAAAATAAATTTAATTAATTAATGCATAAATTTCACTTTTCAATCAAACAGATTTACATTGATGGAATTTAGTCACAGTGTTCAATTTACATCATGTTACGAGTGGTGAATTAGAGAGTACAATTTCCACGCTTGACAGCATCACCTGGCGTCTCTCTCCTCTTGTCTTGTATTTCCACGTCTAATGTGTACGCTTTGGTCCCCTTTCTGACCCTGATTACTCCGACCTCTCTTAGATGCGGACTTCCCTCTTGGACTGTCCCATCGGTTTTCTTTTTCTCGGGAGGGTATAAAACTGTTCCCTTAAATACAAGAGTATGACGAAAGCTATATATGTTTCACCACTTATCTGTATACATATAAACTCTCTTTGTTCGTTATTCAGATTAGCGATTCACGCTGCATAAATTCTTACCTAATGTGACCTTACGATTAACGGTCCTTACAAATGACCCCTGTAAGGTACATCCATAAATACATCCAAATCTGGCTTAATTTAGATCTCGCTTCACAGCAGCAATTGACACTTCGCGGTGTGTATAAACACAACTTGCCGTAAATATCAGCATACATTACTATACGTCTCCTTACAGCTAGCCAATTCCACTCAATACGATAAATATTCGATTACCACTGTATAAGATTCACTAAATTCTAGCTTACAGTAACCAATAACATGCAAGATCATTTAGGCATTGCAGAATCATATATAAATATACAATTGTCATTAACTCACGATAACAGTATCATCCTACAAAGGAAATCAATTCATATAATGCGAAGAAATATGACACATCTGCATATTAGGGTTAATTCATAAATCCCTATGAAATACTGCATATTTGAACATTCTTTGGATTACATCATAAATCCCTATGAAATACTACACATTGAATATTTGATTACATGCAATCCGTCAATTCTATCAATGAACTAAACTGTAAAATTAAAGAAACAAATTGCATGCAACTCTAGCATTGACAGATTTCTATGAAGCTGAATAATCGAGACATAGCATGAATCATAAGCATATCAAACACATTTGCATAAACCAAACAACAAAAATAGAAAATTACATGGAAACTAAAATTGCGTACCTTAATGCTGTTTTTTTTTTCCCCACACAATCGTGTGTCAGATCTCTATAGCCTGTCGTTTTCTTGCAAGACAGCTATCTGGCCTTTCTCTAGTTAACGAGGGAAACACTATTCTTATGTTCCCACGGAGTTGGACCTGTCTTCTCACAAGGCAAGAATCGAACTATAGAAATTTTTCTAAAGTTGCTACCAATAAATTCTCAGTCTCCCAAAGTGTACGCCTTAATGTTTCCTGACCAATCGGAAGCAACTGTTCCTAAACCTTCCCCAAAAGTAATCATGTCTTTCATCAGATTTTGACAGCCTAGAATATGCTGCAATTACCTTTCCTCTGAAGATCAGTTATTTGACATAAAGTCTCCTCCAACCGATACGATCGGTAATTCTAATGTACTCTCTGTCACTATACCGTTACGATGACTGGGTCAATTCTACTGAAGCTTAAACGTAGACCCTTTTATGTTTCAGAGATGAAATAAGAGAAATCAATGAACTTTCTCAAGACCTTTCTGGCTTGACTATGATAACTTCAATGCACAATTTATTCAACTTTAGGATTCAGTGCTTCTTCAAAATTCGACACATTCCACATACCTGATACATATGTTTCAAATGCAGGTATTGGGATAAGCTTCTACCACTACCACTACTGCGTTATCACTGCTGCTCCTATCAGTGCTACTTCAGTTATGATACTGCTATCACGACGATGAAGACAACGAAAATTACGACGATGACGAAACACTACGTGAAATAACACCATCACGTATGCTTCTCTACATGCAAAACAAGTCCAAAATGTTCACAAATATATATTAAACAAATATTGATTTAATAGCAAACAAAACCTAATCTTCCTATACTCGCTAATACGCCTTCCAAAACACCATTTGTGCATGTCCAATGTTTATTTGTCATTTTTAGAAATTTTGCTAGCTTGACTGTCACGAAACTTTTAACCCCAAATGGTTCAAAGATTACAAATGAAAGTATCATTAGGTAATCTATATCTGTATATAGCATGTACACCATATTTCTTTTGGCAGCATCAAAATGTCTTACGTAATCGTGCTAACAAACCTCGTGGGAAGGACATATGGACGGTCAGACAGACGAGAACAAGTAAATATGTACCCTCTGCGAGAAGGTGATATTATAAAGGTGATGTTATAAAACAAAAAAGAACAAATAATGTACATCAATTTTTAGGTCACTGTGGCGACTATCAATTATAATCGTATGATATACTGTTTCGTATTAACTCGTATTAAGCCCTGTTTCCAATTAAATCGACGAAGATCAATGAAATAAAATACTAATTTGAAGATGACAAAATTTAAATTATGAACACCTTGCATGAATTAATGTGGGGTCTCATGAAAGTATATTAATAAAATTAATTTGATTTTAGTATTGCATCCTTTCTTCTAGAAATTAACTATAAACTTTCTGCTACACTTTCAACGCAGATAGCATATACCCTTTGTCCAAAATATTCCTTCAAAGGTTTCTACATTTAAAAAGCATTTATTTCTTTGGTAGAACAGTGTTTATTGAAGAAAATATTTTCACAGATGATTTATAATAATATAATCTATATGGAGATTCAGTAGAAAACTGAATGCTTATTGAAAACTGTCTCCCCCATTACAGAGAAATTTGAACAATCAATAAGTGTGTACTGATTTAAAGTAGATAATTCATATACAAATATGATCATTCTAGTATATCTAACTGTTTCAAAGATATTTTCATGATAAAAATGAGATCGAATACAATTGTGGTTGTGACCTGTGTCAGACCTTGAAAATCGTTTTGATAATTTTATGAAGGTTTGCACTGCCATACATATGTGTGTATTAATTTCGTCAGAATACATCAGACTGCCAGATAATAACCCCCCCCCCGATCACCAACAAATAAATAGAAGGAATTTTATGTTGTCCCGATTTAGATAAGTTTTAAAATTTTGAATGGATGGGTTACTATAGTCTGACTATACCAACCCGTTTGTTTGTACCCCTCCCCCCGATTTTAATAATGGAAACCTTTAATGTGATAAAATGTGCAAGGAACTTAGTCAATTCATTCACTGATTTATATTTTCTAACCTGACTGTGAGTTGAATGGACCTAACACCGTCATCGTCTGCGCGTTTCATACTTAACGGAAGTTTTCAATATAACAGACGGACATGCTCGAGATCCATTTCCAGTTCCTAGACAAGTCCATTTTCAGCAAAAGGGTGTGTGTACGACTACAGATATACACACATATATCGTCTGCTTCCGATACTTACACTGTCGAATCAAGCAAAGGAAAAGAATGACAACAACAAATTTGCCTTTCACGTGGATTTAACAAGCGGTTTAATAAATATGTTCATGTGTGCAGAGGGATATAATTCCAAATTCTGAACGTTATGGTAATTTACGGAATTATCGGGCAGTTACCGAATAGGATGAACTTCGTCATTATGTTGCCGGATGGAAATAAACTAGCCCGTAGTGTACGCAATATGGCGCCGTGTTAGTATGGAAAGTCCGTTAAGCATGAAAGGTGCAAGGGGATGCCAGTATTAGTGCCATTCTGATCACAGTCGGGTTAGAAATTATAAACCAATGATTCAGTTGACTATGTTCTGTGCACTTTTTATCACATTAAACGTTTTCGTTATTGAAATCGGTAGGGGGATACAAACAAACGGGGATGTATAGTCAGACTATTATTATTTCAATCGGTAACGGGTTCCACAGATTAACTGTGAAAGGCAGAACTGATTTTTGATAAAGTATCGTTTGGCACAAAGGAGGTCGAATGGCATTCGATGATCGAGTGGTGTGGGTATCATTGTTAACAACAAGATGTTGAATTATATCTTGTAAGTAATTTCGATCAAAGCCATGGTAGATGTTAAACAACTTAATTAATTTATGCTTATATAGCGTCAATATTTCAGGCTATCCAACCCAGCTTCCTCATATGGCCCGAGTCGCGCACTTGGTAGTACATGCTTCTATTCTCATAGCCTCCAAATTTATTTTTTCCAGTGATTCATTTTCGTACATATTACAATTATCTCAGAATAGTCAAACACTGAAAGTTTAAAAGACTTATACATTCTTTTCAAGGACAAGTAATCCAGTCAATATTTCAAATTATTCTAAATATTAACTTTTTCCCAAGCCTTTTCAGACAAATGCTTGAGATGAGCTTGTCATGCGGCATCACAAATGAAAATACATAAGTGCTTATGCTGGAATACTTCTTGAATATCTTTTTGGGACATCTGCAGTTTAGGATGGTTATTTGAATTTTGCTTTCGTGTTATGAGAATTGACTCTATTTTGTCTGGGTTAAAGGTCACTAGCCAAAGAAAGGACCAGTCCTGTAAATTTTAATGTCCGAGTTTAGTATTTGGCCAAGCTCATTTGGATTATATATAGTGTAGCATCATCAGCGAATAGTCCTATGGATGACTGTATGTCATTTACGATATCATTTCTATATACAAAAAGCAACAATGTCAAAGTTTTGAGGGACTCCTGTATTATAGGTTGAAAATCCTAGAGTCGGGAATTCAGGACAAGTCTTTGTTTCCTTAATGACAAGTAATGTACTACCCACGACAGTAAACTACCTCGAACACCGATCTTCTTAATGACAAGTAATGTACTACCCACGACAGTAAACTACCTCGAACACCGATCTTCTTAATGACAAGTAATGTACTACCCACGACAGTAAACTACCTCGAACACCGATCTTCTTAATGACAAGTAATGTACTACCCACGACAGTAAACTACCTCGAACACCGATCTTCTTAATGACAAGTAATGTACAACCCCCGACATTAAACTACCTCGAACACCGATCTTCTTAATGACAAGTAATGTACTACCCACGACAGTAAACTACCTCGAACACCGATCTTCTTAATGACAAGTAATGTACTACCCACGACAGTAAACTACCTCGAACACCGATCTTCTTAAGTTTAATAAGTAACCTGGAATGCCAAACACGATCCAACGCTTTGCTTATGTAAAAAAAAAAAATAAAAAAAAAAACAAAATCCCAGTTCTAACTTCCTTTCCTTGGTATCAATCTAAACAAATTGTATCATAAATATATAATAACTGATTTGTTGCAGAGTCACCGGGTATAAAACTGATATAAATTAAGTAATGTTGAATAATGTAATTATGCAAATATTTGTGGAGACATTTCTCAAAACACCTTGGACAAAATACAAAAGAGTGATATTGGGTGATAGTTTGAAACATTTGTTTTGCAATTATTTTTTATATATTAGAACCTTAATTTCCAGGAATCAATAAACCTTGAGGTATTAAAAGAAAAGTTAAATATCCGACAATGTGGATAGTTAATCGAACATGCAATGCTTTTAAATACCTTAGGATGCAGTGAGTCTGGACCACACAAATTGGATTGATTTAAACCAATAATAACGCTGTATACATCATCCTCACAAATGTTAATGTAATATTATCAATATGTGTTCTAGACTGTTCGCACACGAAATAGCTATATGTTTCAGCTTTATTTCCATCATCTGTCACATTAGCCCAGTTTATAATAATCAATGAATCAAAATTAATTCGTGGACTTTCCGTGGATGCATTTCACAAGTGTCCACTACTCCTTACAATTACCTGAAAATTTTCAATTTTTCAGCCAACCGCTGATTTTGGAAATATTTAGATTCACATATTTCACTAGTAAGTTTATTTCTTTTTTGACGATATAACAACCAGTGGTCGATTGTAAAGCCGCTTGGTTTGTCTAATGAGTTTTCAAATTTCATTGTGCATTCAGGGTGGGTCTTTAGCACGTACAGTAACCGTTTCTTTTTTGTGGCAGTTTTATTTAATGCATCCCAAAGTAGACTTGTGAATTTATTAACGATATCATTAATAACATTATTTTCAAATATTTCATCCCACAGAAAAATTTGTAGAAGTGAATTCAGCAAAGTATAGTCTACTTTATCGTATACCATACCACTCTCGTATAGCATTCAAATATAGGGGTAGTAAATTATAAGGTGGCATATACAGGGCAATGGTATTTGAGTCCGCTAGAATGAAATGGGCCAAGGACACAAGTATCAAAACAAATTCGGGGTCTGATACAAACATTGCATCTATCAAAGTCTCAGAATACTCTGTAAAATTTGTCGTTTCTTGTGTAATTTACAAGAGTGTCAAAGTTGAAATATTTTATTATTAGGAACAAGACAATTCTCATTAAAAGCTCCCATAATAACATGGAAGTCTGCTCGAGTGTTCCGGGCTCTCTCAATGCTTAATTCAATAGGATCTCAAACAGAAGATTCACTATATAGTGGTCTGTATAGCCCTAAAACAGATGATTCACTATTCGGTGGTCTGTGTCGCCCTACAACAGATAATTCACTAATCGGTGGTCTGTGTCCCCCTACAACAGATGATTCACTATTTGGTGGTCTGTATAGCCCACAACATATAATTCACAACTTTTGGTGGTCTGTATATCCCTGCAACATATAATTCACAACATTTCGTGGTCTGTATAGCCCTTCAACAGATGATTCACAATTTTTGGTGGTCTGTGCAGCCCTGCAACGGATGATTCACAATTTTTGGTGGTCGATATAGCAATACAACAGATGATTCGCTCTTTGGTCATCTGTATAGCCCTGCAACAGATTTTCACAGTTTTTGGTGGTTGATATAGCAATACAACAGATGATTCACTCTTTGGTCGTCTGTATAGCCCTGCAACAGATGATTCACAATTTTAGTGGTCGATATAGCCCTACAACAGACATTCACTATTTGGTCGTCTGTATAGCCCTCCAGTTAGTAATTTCTTCCACTTTAAAGATATTTATACCTAACTACATTGACGCTCCGGTAAATCAAGATCAGATAGTAGAATCACATTAATGTTTCTTTTGACGGATATAGTTGTCTCACCTCCTAGTGTTTTTCTATCCTTACGGAATGGATCAGAATAACTTAATCTCGAGATTTCATTGTTCGATGTGAATTGATTAAGCCAAGTTTCAGTAAAACACGGTACATAAAACTGTCTAGTATTTGCATGAATTAAGTCAATTAAAGATTTTAGACTCAGAATATTAAGATTGTTGACGTGATACATAGAGTCTGGCCCAGGGTTAGGTTCAATGTCTGCCATGACTAAATGGAATCATAACCAGTACATAAGAATAACATAAGATATAATTATTGCCTATGACGAAAAATAGACCACTGGTTGCCTCAAGAAGCAATTTAGCTTATATAACTAAATTAGACTAACATAATTATATCTCTGTTTAGAGAACATGAAGTAGCTACCACCCTGGAGAATAATTACATTAATCAGTAGCAACAGACCAAGACATGTGTATTTTCCACTGTACAAATACATAAGCTGTGCTAGTACTACATTAGAACAGTCTTGAACGTGAGCACGTAAAAAGCATTGATGACTGTTTTCAAAAGTATGCATTCTTCTTTGATCTCTTCTTGGGCCATTCCCTGAAAGTCAAATCTGCCTAATAGTATAAAGGAGCTATTCTGTATTCTTAAACACGTTTACAAATTCTCCTGCATCTCATACTAAACCATCACTCCCAGAGTGTCAAATAAAGGACGTTCCGTGATGAAAAAGACAATTTAGACTGTATGAAAATGGCCGATTTCTTCAGACGCTAATCCGATTAGTGCTATCACACGATAGATTTCTGACTGGAAATATTGAACAATTGCCTCTCTCTGGCATCAGGTGGACGGTCTAATACCAATAGAGAGTCATGGAGACCATGTAAAATTAATATCACCCAAAGGGATGATGGTTTAGGACAATATTCGTATTCAATGCTCACGTTTGCCCTACAACTTGAACTTTTTGGTTGACATACGTGGCCTTAACTTTCATTTCCTTTCGCTTTTCGCGTCGAACAAAGAAAGTATTTTGTAAGGGAGCTAAAATAAAGATGGTCACACATTGCCGTCTTTAATCTTTGATCTTATGTTTGCTTTTACATTGAAAATTACTAAGCCTTGAAATTGAAATTGTGCTTGCCTATGCAATTCTCAAGTCATCTCCACAATTGCTGCAAAAAAGCTTACATAAACTCAACATTTTACAATTCGAATTCTATGCCTTTATGTAAATGTTTGATCTGAAACGGGCCTTAATTTCTGCTAGCCCTATTGAAACATGAAGGAAATAGAAAGATAATAAAAGACACAATGAAAAATTACACTGAATACATTAATTACGTAACTTTGGTTAAGGTTGATCGTTTCTGAAGTCTTGGAGTATCCAACGTTGTTGAAATATTGACAGTTGTACACACTGAAGTGTCCGAATCACTCAAGTATATATAGGTTTGCATTTTCATGTCTTGGAATGATGTGATCGTAACAGCGCGCTTATTTGGCTAGGTGACTGAAGTAGAATTTGATCTGCAAACAAAAGATAGCAAAGCAAATTTTAATTCTCCTGATAAATTTGATTTGTTCTCAATAGTTCTAGAAATAAAACTTTTAACAAAGCGATTTATTTAATTTATTATATACTTAAGTTTGAAATGTAGAAACTAGTTGGCTAAATAATTTTCATATGTTTTCATTCCTATATTTTCACATGCGAAAAATATATCCTTATATTTTCAGATGTGAAAAATATATCCGTACATTTTCACATTTGAAAATATAAGATTTCCCATTATGCCATGCGAGGCTTGATTGTGTATGCCTACAAATGTTGTACCTGCAACAAGAACAAAAAAGCCGAGTACTTTGTGAGCTATAATAAACAAACAGAAACTGCCTTACATTTCAGACATGGAAATTAATCTTTGATAAAGAAAATTTGACTAGATACAGTTCGCGTCTCTCAAGTTATTTCCCCTTACTTCCTTGACAACGACGATAAACCCGCTGTGATGCATTCCTGAATCGGACTTGCATTGTTTTCAGATGGAGTCAAATAGCTCGCAAAGTTACAAAAATGTAATTACAGATTAAGTAAACCCATTTCCTACAGCTTTCTTAAGTTACGTATATTTTTACGATAAGGCTATGAAAATGAGGTGAATTTAAGAAAAGGGGGGTTGGACAAGAATAAAAAAGTTACTCGACATTCTGAGCCAATTAAAAGGAAAATCAATGAACACAACAAAATTCTTTTTTTTTTTTTATTTTGGTTTATCAAATTAAGCTATTGATTCATTTAGGAAAAGTGAATGAGCAAAAATATCAATGTGTCTTCAAAAACGTTGTCGTGTTTCTAATTAATATTACATGCCATAAACAAATTATCAATATAAGAATGTTCAGAAGAGTTTATAGATCAACAAAATTGCCAGCACCAATTGGGATAACTATGTCATAAGTTTGAATCAATATGCAAGTTGACATTCTATTTGATTGACAACGATTTAGAGGCTATGACTCTGTTATTACTGTTTTGCAATTGAAACTTGAAATATACCCATTGCTTGCAATGGGAAATCTCCATGCTTTAAATTATATCCCCAATCTCTCTCTCTCTCTCTCTCTCTCTCTCTCTCTCTCTCTCTCTCTTGATCCATGAGTCGTAGCCCAAAATCCGTTAGGAATATTGGAATATTGTGCTCCCTTGTCTACAAATGCATGTACAAGGTTTGGTCAAAGGATAATTTAGAAATGTCATTATACATATTCAGTTTTGTTCTATTTCTGATATCTGACCAACTCCATCCAATTTTAGATGTCCAAGAGAAGAGACCCAAAGATCATATCATTTTCGCCGATTGTCACCATATGAATAATCTATGTACCAAGTTTGGTGGATGTACATTCAACGGTTTAGGAGATGTGGTTATAGACGGACACACGGACGGATGGATAGACAGGACTGATCAAAATACCGTTCACAGAAGTGTGGGGTAGTACAGATGTTTGCCTTGTAACACATTTACAGCTAGTTCTCCAAGCTGTTGACGTTTTGTTTGAAAGAAATTACTGCATGAAGAGTTTCAAGCACCTTTGACCAAGAGTTTTTTCATTAAAACTTCATTTGAATAATACCTATGTATGGCTGGCTGGCTGGCTGGCTGGATGGATGCATGCATGCATGCATTCATGCACGTACGCACCTACGTATGTATGTATGTATGTAATATATTGGAACCTGTTTAAACTTCTCAATGCACATTAAGTCCATTTGTTACTTTGTAAGAAGGAAGAACCTGTCTGATGTGCTCTAAGGCTGAAATGTCATGGGCGTTCCTCCAATGGCTTATCAAAATCTTTGGTTCGTCACCTTGTTTGCCAAAATATCGGACAGAACTATTATTTTCACATGTATATTTCACAAAGTTTAATTTTCTTTACGTTTCCACAAAGCATTATCATTCTAATTTACCTGACATGCAATAGTGCGCGTCGGGCTAATTCTGCATTGCCTGACATACAAGAGTGCGAATCGGGCCAATTTTACATTCCCGAATCCGCTTCAGTTTTGTATTAGCTTTTTAAGGAAGTACAGTTTACACGATGTATGTCGTGGAAGTGTCAAACAGAGCAGCGATGTGGCAGGTAAGTGAAGAATGTCTTCTACGATAGGAATAAATTGTGCCGTACGGAGTTATTGTGCTTGCATACACGTACGTTTGCTTTAGTAACGATATCATATTTACTGTGCAAGAAGAAATGAAAATTGTTAACGAATGTTTGTCTTCCCAACGACATATCTGAACCATCAAAACAGCATTTCAGCCCGATCAAAACGGCATATCTTTACTATCAAAACAGCATAATCTTTACCATCAAAACAGCATATATTTACCATCAAAACGGCATATCCGGACCATCAAACGGTATATCCGGATCATCAAAACGTTCATGCAGCAGAAAAGATGAAACAAAAATAGTATAATTTTGTTCAGTCTTTTTATTGGTAAGTAAATTAGTACCGTTAAAAGCAATGATGAATTGTTTTCGCACCCACGGCCTGAGGATTTATACAAGTAAAAACAAAGAATAAAGGTTATGTTTTTAATCGGAAGAAAGGCTGTGGATACCTATGGGTATTTCCTGGTTTAATGTGCAAAAGACAATTTAGTACTTTATCAGCAATTATCCTTCCTTCTTGTGAAAGAATCTCTGAAAGGGATTTTCTCTCTTAAAAAGATACTTAGCAAAACATATGTATGTATGTATGTAAATAACTACATGTCATTTTGCAATTGACGAATACATAAACAGTTAATAAGGCAATTGGCGTCCTTACATATCCGAGCTCATCTACACCCTCAAGTCGATTTATTACTTCAAGAATGACTGCATCTGTTTGTTTGGTCCTGAGTCGACGATAATATCAATCCCAAGGGTGCATCCATCTCATTTCACGGTAGGAAACGACGATGAATCCTGTCCTAACCCTAATCTCATCTACATGCTTTGTTCGAGTGGTTAGTTACAGTATGACTGCATTTTACTATCACTACCCGAAAAAGTAGCTGTCCCAGGAATTGATAGACATGGGAGTGCATGCGAGCTTTTGCAAACGCTATGACAAAGGCTCATATCTATCTATCTATCTATCTATCTATCTATTTATCTATCTATCTACCTATCTATCTATCTATCTATCTATCTATCTATCAATCTATCTATCTTGGTATAGCTAGTTCCTGAACTCTTCAAACGTTAAGTTGCATATGGGTCTAATATTGATATCAAACATTAGCTTGACAACATACTGTGTAACAAAGTAAAGCTGTATCAAATATAGCTTGATTAATATGGTTAATAACACCCTTCATCTGGGTCATCTATTGGGGAATGATTCGCATGGACTTTAAATAGTGCAAAATCCACATAGCAAAATGAATATATTTTATAGGTTACATAAAGGACTGTGCATCATCTACACGGGTTAAGTCAATACGACAGTTATTTCAACAGGCATCGTTGCAGCATACGCAGTTGAGATCCTGAATGAACTAAAATATATTACAGACTGTATGTAAGACGTTAAAATAAAATGTGAATATTGCAGCAAAGCTAAAAGAAAAACGAGCATTAAAATACACGACCCTAGCTATACAATATATTTCTGAGCGTATACATACTAGTTATGAGTAGTAATGGAAATGGTCTAATTTGTTTTCATTTATTTAAATGCATTAGACTTGTGCAATAAAGGAAGAGACCAGTGGGTTTGGGGTGGAGTGGGGTGGAGTGGGTGCTTGGCGCTTTTCATACTGTAGTACGAGAAGCTGGCTGAGAAAACAAAAACAAAAGTCTCGACTGTTTTAAATTGAACAAGTTGTCTATGATTATCATAGATGACCTACTTATCTACTTGAAAATAATATAAATATTTGACTTGCAATGAAACTGCTACATGTAGCGGATATTACAAATTCCAAATTGCATACAAAGTCATGATTTCTTTCATTTACATAGAGAATGCTATTTTTGGACATCCAATTTAGATATTTGTTAGAGAAAACTGCATTTTTATACATACGTGTACATGGTTACTTTCAGCTTGCATTTGCTATATCTACATAAAGAATTTGCAGATATCGGTTTATGGAATATACGACCAAAGCTGCGTAGTTTGTCTTATTTATATGGGCAACTAGTGACACGGATTCCCTCCCCCCTTCTATTTAATAAGCCATATTGTTGACATATATTCAGCTAAGAGTTACGCAAGGAAAAGCACATCAACATATATAATTAGTACCGTGAGTCCTGAAGAAGGAAATAAACCAACTAATTCTTACAACCAGCGAGCAAAAACTGGTTCTGCGAAATAAGCTACTGACATATCCATCCATTTCCTGGCGGCATTCTGTTGCATATTTCTCACAGTCGGTTACCTCCCTTTTGAAGTATAAGAACACTGCAGTGACGCTGTAAATTTGTTGGTAAAATACCACATCACTGCAATAACGCTGTAAAGTTTGGTGGTAAAATACCACCCGGAGAAAACTGTACGCTTTGCTAACTGCATCATCTCAATTTTTATACTGTATTTTTTAAGATATGTTCCTGACAATGGCTTTAATGCATAGTGTAAGTTTTTACTTGATACGTAAGAGGAAACTATTTCTTAACTGGCATAGATCAGGGTTGACGGCGTTACAAGGTAGAACGTAATAATAATAATGAGGACTTTGTATAGCGCCTAATCTTTAGAAGCTCTAAGCGTTTTACAACATTTGACAACACTTAAAAACATATATAATGATATGATTACAAAAATAAAAACAAACACCACGAAATTAGAAAACAGACAACATGCTGTAAATATTTAAGGTAAGGAAACATTATTAGGTCTTTAAGTCTGTTCTTGCAGTTGAAATAGGTGCATTTTAAGAGCGCTCTTGAATGAGATCACTGTGTCTTTGTGTCTACGTTCAGTGGGCAATTCGTTCCACGTTGCTGGGCCCTGGTATGCAAAAGAGCGTTGTCCATATGATTTCATTTTCATAGTGGGAATAATGAGAATACGAATGTCAGAAGAGGAGTGTAAGTATCTTGCTGGTGTGTACACATGGATGAGGTCGGATAGGTATGTTGGACTGGAGCCCGTCAGTGAAACGTAGCACTGAGAACAAATTTTGTGTTTAATTCTGGATCGAATGGATAGCCAGTGTAGGGTACAGAGCAGGGGGAGGCGTGCTCTGATCGTGGTACTCTAAGGATGATCTGAGAAGCTGTGTTTTGAACTTTTTGAAGTTTCTGGAGTAGATATTGAGACGAACCAGACAGAACTGAGTTACAATAGTCCAGTCTTGAAAG
>JAECUM010095872.1:0-23102 GCA_016617855.1 Megalonaias nervosa | reverse complement strand
ATAAAACTAGGTTTGATCACGAGCACTCAGAAATTTAAAGTTATTGAATTTTTAATATCATGGTGTTTGCTTAGGTTTACTATGTGAACTGAATTAGTACCGTGAGTCATAAAATGAACGTTTCAGCAAGTGAAAATAATTTTTAAAAAAATTAAAATACAGGTTATGATCTAAATTTTTCTAAGATTTGTTTTGAGCTAGTAACTTCAATTAAAAATTTCCCAACAAGCGCGCATGTTTTAAGACTTTTCTGCGCAATTTACATTAGCTGGGCAGTCGAATTTGATAAGAATAACGAAGATTGGGGTTACAGACGAGGAAGTTTGAAAACTGAGTTTAAATATATAATTTACATATTTGATCTTTAATGCTGTCTCAGAGCTTCATCTCAATCAACTTGAATAATATTACAAAAGTTTAAGGAAAAAGATCAAATTTTGAAATGTGTATAAATTCCAACGTGTTCATCTTCTTGCAGCTGTCATCATTTTTTTTTTTTATAAACTGACAGTGGCGTCACTAGGGGGATGCGGACCGCACCTGGTGAAACCATCTGAGGGGGTGACATCAAAATGACTGTCTATAAAATTTTTGAAGTTTTGTGCAGGAAGGTGGTCCATGGGGGTGACACCATGAGTTACCGCACTGGGTGACACCAATCCTAGTGACGCCACTGTAAACTGATATAAGTTCATCGTGTTCCTTTAATGTATCGCTATACGAGGGGGTGGGCGCCACCATGTTGAATCAATATCTGATTTGCAGCCGAGTTGTGGCTGATGACGACGGTTATATGAGAGGGTTACCCAGTCTTGTTGCAAATTGTTAATTGCATTCTTTTTATAATCTATATTTCTAAGTCATACTGTTTAGGAAAAAAACAAGATAAAGAGATGCTTGAGATTCACACGTAATGGTTGGTTTAAACAAAGAAAGAATATTTGGCTATAGTAGGATTCTGATCAGGGAAAGAGTTCCAACTTTTTTTTAACGATAGGTCGCATGTGAGCATGTCAACTGTGATCGAGCGAAATGAGAAACTCACAGGAGGTTATTCACACACGTGAAGTTATTTGCATTTGATCTAAGTTGCAAGTATGATTGACTTACAAATAATACCCAGCATAAGATTTGTTTTATCCTCTCTCTCTCTCTCTCTCTCTGCTTACCATCAGAGAGAGAGAGAGAGAGAGAGAGGTGTCTTGGTTTATCTCTTTTTCTTTAGAAATGCACCCCCCTCCCCTTTCCTGGAAGGAACACGGTTAATCTTAAAATGATATACTCAGTCAAATTCAAGTGGCGTGAGCCATATATATATTAATCAACACTCGATAAGTTTAGTTCATGTTTCAAGAAGTTAACTATTTCGTCGATAACTGCCTAAATATTATCCACTTGATGTGATAGAGAGTCTAATTCTTTTTACTCATAACAAACTCAGCAACTGAATGAATTTTGGTGGACTAGACTATTTAATGCACTGCATGTTGACTAGACTATTTAATGCATCACATGTTGACTAGACCAGAGGTCGGCAACCTATTTTACATAGCGTGCCACTTTTTCCCGGATTAATTACAAAATGAACAAGCGCGTGCCACCAGTAAGAGAGTAACACTGTTAAAATCTCGAGTTTTGGCTGCCCTTCGCGTGCCACACAAAACCTTTTGACACGCGTGCCGTAGGTTGCCGAACACTGGCCTAGACTATTTAATACATCATGTGTTGAGTAGGCTATTTAATGCATGACGTGTTGACTAGACAATTGAATGCATTACATGTGGAATAGACTATTTAATGCATTACATGTGAAATAGACTATTTAATTTACCCTTTGTGGACTAGACTATTTAATGCATTACATGTTTATTAGACTACTTAATGCACTACAAATGGACTACACTGTTTAATTTATTATATGTGAGCCAGAATATATTACATGTAGAGTAGATCATTTAATGCACTCCTCCCTGCTGGTGCTTTTGATGCTTTTCAAAAAAGGTGAAAAACTCATTTTAAGGGCTTGATAATTTCATCATCACGCTACACATTTTAAATAAAAACAAACAAATAAAAACAACGAAACACAAGAAGAAAAAACCCCCAACAATAAACAGAATGTCACAAATGCTAAAGAAAATAAGTTTAAGTTTATGTACATTTGGTAATGCAACAAAATCTGCACTTTTTGAGGATCCGTCCTTATATTCGCTTCTATGACGAACACATAAATACAATGGGCAAGAATCAATATATTTGGTCAACTGTCAGTCCATAATTAGTAAAAAAAAACAATAAAATATGCAGGAACGGCCTTAGCAAACGAGGGACCCGATTTGGATCATATTAGTGGGGCCCCCTGGATTTACGCTCGGGCCCCCCTGTGATCACTGCATTTGGAAATAAATTTGTAAACAAGTTTTATATGACATTGAACTTAAAATTTTCTTCCATCAGTTTAAAATTACTTTCTTCTCTAAAGATATATATTTCAAATTTACTAACTCGCGGGGGCCCGATTGGGCCAAATCGGTCCAATTGGCCTAAGGCCGTCCCTGAAAATATGGCAGAATTTTTATCAGCCTAACCTTTTGTTTTAACTGTGCACATATCACAAAGTTTAAATTTTAGTTGTCGAACATTCGTCAGTCGTTTGAAAGTCTTCGCTAGCGAAGATGTCGTTTGATAGAGGGTACGTTTTTGATCGAATTACTGCCCCTGGTGAACTCTTATCGCTAACATCCGGGCATCACGTGCAGACGAAAAGAGGAATACCGAAGAGAGAAGGTTGAGAGGAATGTCTGTGAACGAAAACGCTCACTTATGTGTCTTGATAATTTTTTGTCAGAGGTCTTACGCCATATTGGCAAAGTTCAGTTGATTGGGACCGTAAAATTGAATGGAGAAGAAGTTTATGTGTAATTCGTTTGTTAGTTGGTGATTAAACAAAATGACTTTCAAACGTCCTTGACACTTCAGATACTAGTACATCCCCTAGGGGTGCAAGACTGAGAGTCAAAAATCTCCATGGTGTCAAAACTTGGGGTCTGACTGAGTAAAAAACTAACTTTGGTATAAAAACTGAGGGTCACATAAAAAATCTGGGGGTCTCTGAAGCGCAAATGAGGGTAAAGGGATACACAATAGTTATCCTCAAGGTATTTTGAAAGAAGCCTTTTCAAGGATTAATATTACCTTGTTTGGCTTTACTGGGCATTCATTATTACACACTTCTGTTCCCATCCCCCAATAAACCGTGACATATTACCCCAGGAATTGAGCAAGAGTTGAAATCTAAAAAGGGCATGTAGTAAAAATTTCAGACATTTGGAGGTCACGAGTTTTCTCGTCAACAAAGGGAAATTTGCAGATGTGTCAAAAACTGAAACATCATAAAAAATAATATCGTAAACTAAATGTTGTGATATTCATACATTTCTTAAGAAAAGCAAGTGTATTGTAATTTGGGGTAAATAGTCCCAGTTTCTTCATTAGAATTCGTTGTACTTTGATTTACTCATAAGTAAAAGCTTAATCAATGTGAATAAAAAATGAAACTTCATGTTAATATTCATTGCTTCAATTTCACATGTTCTTGTATCTGAAAACGGTAGTAAATTAAAAGTTCAAACTATACTCAACAATACTTCGGAAGATGGTAAATTGGGTTAATCTGTAACTCTGTAGATTGGTGCTAACAAGAGCCAGTGTAGTGGAAAAGATTTTTTTATACCACATAAACTGGTAATCAGATGTATTAAAATTGTATATCTGGAGATTGAAAAGTTCATGTGCAAATTTTTGTCCAAAAGTTCATATACTTTAGCAGTAACCTATTTTCAAGCCTTAAGAATGATGTCACTAACTACATGCACTACTTCTGCCATATTGGCAATGCATCATCTGATTTGGATTACAAGCCTGATCCACTTGATTTGTAACACAATTTCAGGCAAGGCACATTAGCTAAAAATTAAAAAATTTAAAATGATTCAAAATGTTGCTCTTTCTTAAAGGTGTATGAGTTGAGTGTGCATTTGGCCAATAAAGATGAACAAATGAACATTTCACTGTTCCTTTACTCACATTGAAACGTGTGCTGAAATTACTGTACAAGGCCTAATGCAGAAGATTATGGATTTTTGCATTGCATAAATACCAATAATTTCATATAAAAAGTTATGCGAGTACAAGGTATGGTGCAGAAATAGATGTTTTAGACTCCGGAACCAATATTATTTTTTGAAATCTGCTTAGAGTTATTTTCCTTGCTTGAGCATAGGTATATAATATACAGGGACATTGTAAATTGTGTGTCTAACCTACTGAATGTAACCCCTTCCCATTGTTATGCAAATGAGTTCCTAATACACTGTAAAATCTGAGAGTGGAGTTGTTGAAGGGCTAGAATAGCTCAACTGGTACTAATCATCTCTGCAGGGCACATCAGACAGCAGGTAATGGCCATGGCCATACCAATTTTGAACCATCAATGAATGTATTCAGATTCATAGAAAATTGTGTATCATTAAAGCAAAGAGCTTCAAGATTACCCTAGAATAAATTGTGCAATTTAGCATTAAGGTTGAATGATTCTTTGGAGACCATTTAATTTTTTGGGGGTGGTTATGGGTATTTCTTTTAAACCTGGGTAGTTTGTTTCTTTTTTACCTGAAGAGATTTTATTTTAAGCTGGAGTAAGAATATTTTTTAAAAAAAAGTTATTTGAGGGCGGGAATTTTTTTCCCCCAAATATTCCAGGGCCCCCTTCTAGTAAGTTAAATGGTTTGTCTCTTATACTGTTTGCCATATAAAAATGCAATAAGGACTATTGTAGCAGGGAACTAGATAATTGGGAATGGAAGTGGTGGACTTTAGATAGGTTATGTAGGTGGCTCCATGCATCACATGATGAGCAAAACTTAATGAGAAGTGTAAATGAATGGTCAAAAGAATTGGAGAGCCAGTGTAAAAATGCACCAATAGATGAAAAATAAGATTTTTGACTTCATTAATGCAATTAAAATTTAGAAATACCTACCAACATCGGGAAGGATTCCCATAAAAATCATCTACTTTTACCAATAATTTATTAATTTTATAATTTACATTGTTTCAGAAATACAAAATCCAATTACAGCAAATTCTGGAATACCCAAAGAACTTGGAAAAAGTTTTGGGCATAACTGTTGTTTGACATACATAGAAAATGATTTACAAAGTAGAAGGATAGGTCAGTGGTATGGTCTGTTTTTGTGCAAAGTTTGTGATAACCTTTAAAATTGTATAAAAATTGGAAAGAAACAGTTGTGTTTACAATAGTTGAATAATAACCCTAAATTTGAATTTTTTTAATGTTTGGTAGCTACTTTGCAAGTTTCCCCACAACTGTTTTGAAAATACATTGATGCCAAAATGCCATGAATCATAAACAGTCCAGAGAATATGGAAAAGTCTTTGGCCAGTTTAATGTTTGACTAATAAAAAAACTATTCCTGATAAGGTCACTAGCAGATGATATTCTGCCCATTTTACCTGGACGATGGGCAACCTGGTAGTTTAAGAAGGCACACTGAAGAAAAATCTGTTTATAAATTATAAATATAGATACTAATTGAAAGCCTGATTTGCATTCTGTTTGTGTATGTATGTTTTATAACCGTATCTTGAGATTCAGTGAATTTTTTTCTACTTCCAAATACCATATAAACTCAACAATGAATCTGCCAGCATACCACAAATCTGGCTGCTAATGGTGTCATTCGGGATCTGTCTATAAAAAATGCTTTGAAAGCAGGCTGGTAAGTATCTGATGTGTGTTACTTTGTTTGACAGTTTTTTTTAAAGGATGATAGTGATTTTATTTATTGAAAATTTATACAAATTTTCTTTGAAGAAATAATTATAATTCTAGATTTTTTAATACACACCTCATATTTAAACTTCTCGGGTATTAAATGGTTACTTTATAACATCCAGATTTTTCCCACATTTAACCCCTTCCTTTGCTGCCTGTACTTGCATCTTTTAAATCTTATTACATGTATTTTTAAAATGTATTTATGGCGAATTGCTGCAAGCTGTAGACAACCCAGAAAATAGTGAGAAAAAAAAAAGCCTTTGACATGTTTAGTGTTAGTCTAGTAAAAGTGATCTAGAAAGTAGAATAATGGATCCACTACTTTGGCAAATTTTTGTTGAATAATAATTTATGTGTTTAAAATTATAAATTTGTGACAAGTACAAATTGTTATTTTCATAATTTGTTTCACTGAAATTTCAGCTTTCCTTCATTATGTGGTTTTTTTTTTTACAAGTTGTTTTGGCTGAACATCTTTTTCTATCACCATTGAGTGGGAGAAAAAATTATGTTAAAAATATATTCATTCCACACTTTAGCAAGTCATAGACATCCCAGATAATTATGTGCAAGGTTTTTGCATGTTTAATGTTAGACCAATGAATAATAATGATGTAGAAAGTAGCAGGATAAATTTGTGGCATGTGCTTATTTGGATGGCAACTTGATGATGAATGATCTTGATTTAACTCAGTAGATAGGTATAGATTACTGAAATCTAAACTTTAATATATACTGAATATTCCATGCTTATACTCATTTCACTCTTGCAGGTGATTGGATAGTTTTAAATTTTAAAAAAAAATACATCTTAAGGGCATGTTTTAACAAATCATACATTGTGCAAAGTACTATCAAAATGGCTTGGGTATATTTAATGTGTGGTATCTTTGTTAAAATTTAATTTAGAAAACAGGAGATGGATCTCTGGTTTGTGTTACTTTAAATACTATTATTATTATGTTTATTGTTAGAATATTTAAAATCATAAATCTCTATTAAAGTGAATGTAAAATGTACTTCAGCATTGGAGAGGTAAATGAATGCAGATCATCATATAGTGTCCAGTATATGTCATACCTGACAGGTAGACTGCCCTTCCTGGCAGGAGATGATCTGGTGTTTACACTCAGGTGTGAAAATTCTCACTTTGACCCAAGACAGACCTGTTTCTCAGGTTGTTAACATTCCCTTTGTTTATTTCTCAGATTCTTGGTGGGTAATGGCCACACCAAAAGAAAATGGGCAGTGATGGCCCTTCACTGCTACAACATTTCATCATTAAAATAAGAAACAAAGGTAGTTGTATTGGCAAAAGATGTGAAAATGCATTGGTGTGATTTTTGTGGACATTTTAAGAAAGGTTTTTAAAAAATGAGAGTTAAAAGAATTGAATTTGCATAAAGAATTTGTGCCATGGTTTGTTTTAACCCACGATACAAAATTTGTGTGCAAGTTATGTTGATAAAATTTAAATTTGTATTCTTAGTATATAGGGTTGGTTAGTAGTGGCTCTTGTGTGATGTTATCAATCACTACTTCGTATCTAACAATAGAATTTAGCCCGTTTCAAACAAACAGATAACAATATGGCGGGCCAGTACCATTGTTTAAATTATAAAATACTGTAGTTAGAGAAAATGAATAGCGCAAATTATCTTCTAATGAATTAATGAGCGTTAATGAATCTGATAGCTTTTGTAACTACTTTTCTTGCTGTGTAACAACCTGTTATGCAAGGCTGATCTGTTTTATTTGCACTTGTCTTAAACACTATTTTTATACTTATTCTTGTGATTTAATGTACTAAAATACATATGTACACAAATTTATATTTAAGATTCATTTCAGACTTGTTATATATTTTGTGGATTTTATTGTTTTATTGTACTTTCAACAGATTTGAAAGTTGTTTTCATTTTTAATAATAAAAATACATAGTTATAAACATCAGTAATTTTTTTGACTAAATTCAACCAATGTTAATGGAAAATGCAATAGCATGTGTAGAAATGCTGAGTACAAAACATCCCGGTTATGAAATAACATGTGCATCCTGCTGAATCCCCCTTGCCTGAATTTCAGTCAGCATACGTATTGTTTATTTGTTCTTTTTTAAAGTGCATGGTAAAGGAAATGTGAACTTGTAGTCTTTTTGTGAGTCCAGGCCCATGAGTCTTTGTATCATTTCTGTGACATAATAGCAATTAAATGATGAAGTAGCTTGCGCTTTATACAGGGAAAACATTTTTTACTGTCAGTTAATATCATGGGATTTTTCTGATGGGTGTGGGGTGTTTAAGATCAAATTTAAAAGGGTTAGTTTGTTCTTTTGTATTTGAAATGGGCAGTTTTTATTTTTAAAATGTACTATATTCTTGTAATTCACTGCCAAAGATTTATAATTGAATTGTACAAAGATCAAATTATGAATGCAAAAACAAGAATTATTATTATTATTGTTATTATTATTATTATTATTATTATTATTATGATTATTATTATTATTATTATTATTATTATTTTCTTGACAGGGTAAAATAATGCATAGAAGCAGGAACAGTCAGTCCAGTTTCTATAACAACAGTGTTCACAACCATTATTTAAAAGTTCTTCTTGGATAACAAACAGAAGTTATCACTTAGATGAAGATGAAAGCAACAATAAGATTTGCTGAACTCTGCATCATATGTTTGTCCAAAAACAATATGGCTGATGGCACAATACCTAATGGGAAAATGACATCGTACAATATTTATAGCTCGCTAAACAGTCCTATTGAAAAATGCATTGCTGCCAATTAGAATGAAATAGTTCATTTCATTTAACCATTTCTGTACATTGAAATTGAAAATTGTTCAGAGTGGAAAGGAAAAGTTTTTTTTTTGGTATTTGTATTAGCAAAACAAATGACTAACAATATGCTGTTCAGCCAGTCCTTTGGGTCAAATACCCCAAATTTTAAATGGTTCATTTTCACATCAAATATTTTATGGCTCATTGATCTAGCTTTCCATCTATAAAAAAAATGAAAAAAACCACGCAGAAGACGAGTCAGTTTTCCTTTCCTAATATTGCTTGTCTGGGCATTGCTGTCATTAACTTGTAACTAATTTAACAGGATGGACAAATTAGATATTTAAATGATTTCTTTTATTATTTTGGATAATAATTAAGGTAAATCTATTGTAACTCCATAATGAATAAAAACAGCATAATCAGCAACATCTGTAAGGTTAAGATGTATAAAAAATGTGTCCATTATGTGATCATTATGTATCAAGTAACAGCTTCAAGCATTATATTAGAAATTTACAAATATTCTCATGTGAAACATTTTCTTAATATTTATTTTTTAGATGTTAGTGACCATTTGCAATTAGCACAAAACAGCAAAAGATACATCATTGTTTTATATTCTATTAAATTTGTATTAAAACTTTATTAGGGTAGAAAATTTAACTCGTGTAACAAGGATGAACAAACAAAATTTTATTCTCTATTTAAAATTCATAAAATATTTGGGAGCCAGCAATTGACAGGTTTGGTGCTTGAAGTAGCTACACCACATCTGTCAAAAAATTTGGTTACCAGTATTAATTCTAATGTAATAAAAAACAAATATTTATGTACAGTTTATTAGTTACTTAGTGTGTTGGGTCTGTAATGCATAGTACATGTATGTACTTTGAAATATTGATATAGTGTTATGAATATGTAATTAAATTACTTGTGTGTTAGTTTTAATTTTTATTTTTTTTTGTTTCATTACATTTTATTGTAATGATAATTTTCTTTGGATTTGAATCTCTCTTCCGAAAATTGGCTTGACTCGATTAGATTATAATATTTCTCCAGCACTATTTTTAGCTCACTCTGGTTCATAGATTTCGTAAACATCAAGATAAAACGATTGGCTATTACCAAGGTCATTTTCTGATTGCGTGATAGTTCTAATTTGTAAACAACTTTTTTTATTGAATTTTATAATAAGATTTGCTAAGTTCTTCCATGGCAGACGTGCCTACCGGTTGTGCGCTTCTATTGTGATGTTCAAATTAGTGTCATGTAAGTCCATCACAACAGCTACTATGTGATCTAAAATCGAGGTTTAAAACAGTCAATTGGTATTAAAATTATTCAGTCGTATGTTTACACCTTGAAGGTACAAGGTGTTTCAATTGTTGATGCCAGATTGTTTTTGAAGTTCATCTGTTTTTTGGAGTTTAATAATTTATTCTCTAGAAGACTAAACAAGTGTACTTTTTTAATAAAAAGTTCTGGGACAAAGAAATTCAGTGGAAATTTATTCTGGAATTCTGAACGGAAACATAAACTGTGATTCAATCGAGGATTTGTTGCCATTAGTACAACAACCTCATCTGATGTCATCGCCTCCATATTGGAATTAGATCAAGATTCCAACCTGGATTCAATTAGAACTGTTTAGTGATAGGACTTATATTTTTCAACTTTAGGATTAATTTTTGGATTATATTTAGAAACCATAAGTCCTATTTCCTATTTTTACATTGTTTTCTAGGGAAATCAACTATTTTGTTAAAATTTACAAAGCTTGTTGACTTCACTCTTTTCTTTTGTTACATTTGTACGAGCCTACACATAACAGTAGTTCTAGATTTATATTTTGTTGCAATATTTCATTTGCAGTATGTAATATTGATTCTTTATGCACCTCTTGGCTTTTATGTATGCTCAGTGGCATGTCAACTTGATAAGGGTGACTTCTGAAGTAATTTCTTGATGTGAAAGGGTACTTTTTGGTCCTTATTGTTGATCTGATGCTGCTGTTGCTATAATGTCTCTTGACAGTATTCAGTCAATGTAAATTCTTGCAAATTCTGATTTTAAACAAAGCAATGTTATATTGTGTAACTTTTTTGGACAAAAGACAAGAAACATGTTACTATTACTGCCAATTCTGTTCCATAAATGGTACATACTTTAATTAGAAGTAATCAGATTATACACAGTCCTTAATTGGAAATGCAGTATTTATTTCGGTTTAATTAGGTACATGTGAGAGCTATCCTTCTTAAGTAACAATAAACAAGATTCACTAATGGTAATCAAATTTAATGAGGGCAGTTCTGTCAAGTAATTTGATTTGCACACAGGTTGGTCAGAAATAAAAATGATTGTGCTGCAAAAAGACCAAATGTGAATATTAAGGCTAGTTTCAGGCATGTCATTAAGACAAATTGGTATACAGTTCAGTTTATTAAATTTACAGCAGTTTATGCACAACAACACTTAGCTCATAAATCTTAAGTGAGGTTGGTTTCAATGTCACTCATAAGCGACCATATCAAGAGTACAGAGAGAATATTGGTGTTTCCTCACTGAAACCTTGCATCTTAATGGCCATCACATATTTGCATATTTGTAATTAAAGATAAACAATTTATATTAAGTCTATTCACTATCTGTTTAAAGAATTCTCCTTTTTTGTCACATATCACATAACTTCAGTTCATGTAACAGTAACGTAACATCCTAACGAACATCTTTAGTAAGCATCCTGATCAACTGTAAACAGCCTCTGATTGGGTCCATGATGATTTTTAACAACAGGAGAGCAAGTGTGCTATGTGCAAACTGAATGTTGTTTGCAGCTATTTGTGTTTTTGGTAAAAATAGAACCCAAAGTTTTACTTGCATAATGGTAAAAGCAGACAGACTTGGACGGTTTGTCTGTAAATTCATAAATTTGTCAAATGTTGAATATATAAAGTTTTAAGTTTTCTTTATTCAGACAATATAAAATGACCACAATGCACATCTTACTGTGTAATTTACTGGAAGTACAATGACAAGGTAAATTGTTGATCATGACGTCACCGTTCAGACAGACACATCACATACAACAGTGGGATGTTTCAAATTAAATTACTTTTCCAACCAGCAGGACAGTTTTTACAGGCTAGAAATCATAATACACAAGTTTGCACCAAACATCCGTAGTTTTATGTACTTGCAATGCTAAAAAAAGTGATTTTAATTTTTTTATGTAGACGAGTAATGTCCCATTTTGATCTGTGAAGAACAGAGGATATTAATAATTACCACATTTTATGTTAAACTATCTTAATTATCACAGTAGCACACGAACGTATATAATAATATTTATGAGCAGTTAAAGTATAAAGTACTTTTCACAGCCTCTTTTCAACAAACACTAGCGGGCCCCAAGTGGCCAAGTTGTCTAAAGCGCTCACCGTTACGGATCACTGCCATCTCACCTCTTTGTGGGTTCGAGTCTCGGATTTGACCAATGAGGGTATGTGAGAAAGCTTACCAGTAGCTTCTCATGGGTCGGTGGTTCTTTCCTGGGTTTTCCCAAATGCTTCTCCACCATTAATACTGGCCACCATGTATAGCCATCTTGTGCTGAATAATGGCATTATACCCTACAACAACAACAACAAACACTAGCATCTGACAGCCGACTGTCAACACAGCCATATGGGAGCAGATGCTTGGTCCCAGATTACAAACAATGTTGCTTTTTATTAATTGAAAGGTTCCAGATGTCATAGGTTATTTGAGGTAAACATGTTTCCCTTTTTAAACCATTTTTTAAAAAGATATTTGAAACAGGCATAAAGACTGCAGATTTTAGGTGTGATATAATAGTTATGTCAACTGTAACTCAAGCCTGAACAAATGGATTTTGTTTTACAAATTTTATTGTTGAACGAGGCACAATTATGCCCTAAATGACCTTTGACCTCATGCAAAGATGCCTCACTAGTATCGACATTTAGAGAAAGTGTAGACTGGTGTATCGAGCAGGGATCCCAGACATTATTTTTGTTACTAACTATGTATTATGAAGTTGATCCCAAAATATGTCAGAATAGGGTAAAGTTGATATTGTTTTAGTACTGATACTAACAAAAAATTAAGCTTACTTTAAAATCATAAAGTTATAAAATATAAATCATGTGTTACATATACGTAATTAAATTACTTGTGTGTTAGTTGTAAATTCTCTTTTACTTTATTTTTATTTCATTACATTTTATTGCAAGGATAATATTTTTACTGGATTTGACATTTTTCCCAGTAAATTTACTTCAGTTCTTTTAGCCTGATTACAATTTTGTAGATTGCTACATTATATTTTTAGCTAACCTAGTTCTTGACTTTAGTTCCGGTTTTGTAAACATTGAGTGAAAATGATTAGTCATTTACCAAGGTCATGTTCAGCCCACATGTTAGCTCTGTTGTAAACAGTTTTATTTTTAAATTTATTTCCAGTGTGGGAATCAGATTCTTAGATAGGGCTATTCTAGCCTACGTGCTAGTTGACTTGTAGTGAATGATCATGTGACCCATCACTCGGGTCTGAAATGACGTTTTAGTTGGGTTTAATTCTCATATCTCAGTGAATTTTAGTCAGGTGTTTTTTTTTATGTTGATGCCAGTTTGATTTAGACTTCTTCTATTTTTTGGATTTAATAATTTATATTCTCTGGAAAACATACAAGTGCTCTTCTTCATAAAAATTTTTGGACAAAGACATTTAGTGGAAATTTATTCTGGAATTCTAAACTGGAACATTATAAATTGTGATTCAGCGAGGAACTGTAGACATCAGTACAACGACCTCATCTGACGTCATTGCCTTCCATATTGGAACTTCATTGGGATTTGAACTTGGATTCAATTAGAACTTTTTAGTGATAGGAGTTTTTTGAATTCTAAGATTAGTTTTTGGATTAGACTCACAAATCGTAAGACCTTTCTCATATTTTTACCTTGTTTTCTATGGAAATAAATTATTTTGTTAAATTTACAAAGCTTGTTGACTTCACTCTTTTCTTTTGTTACTTTTGTATGAGCCTACACATAACACATGTGCTATCAGAACTGTCTTATAGTTAACTTCAACCTGTCACTAGGTAAGCACAACCAAGTTTCTAACCTGAAAGCAAACTCACCCCTGCTGTGATTTTAATTTTGTTTCTCAAGTGACAACTGGAAATGTCATATGCATATTAAAAGGAAATGAGTGATATCAGGGAATTATTTGGGGCCTTCGGTCCCACTTTTGTAAACTGTACCTCTCCACTCTAATGTTTTTAACTGGAAGTGGCTTGATGGCGAATATGAAAAAGAAATAAGTGAGAAAAGTTGTGTACAGCAGACTTGAATTAGATAAATTAACATACATACTCACTCACAAGTTGAGTCCAGCTGCAAACTGCACGGACTCAGATCTGCTGGCACATTATGCATCACAGATTTGGGTCTGCAGTTTGTTGGGAGTAATCAGAAGTACAAACAACACATACCCTGAGCTGTGGGTGCAATATGCTATGGCAGATTATGTTCTTTGTTGTTTGCAGTTTGAATTGACTTATAAACAGGTACATACAGTGAATGTTTTGATTTAAATTGTGGTACAGACATGATCTATCCATGTAGAGTTCTACTTTGCTAGCTAAAGACCATTAAGATGTATTGTTACGCATGTAACCTTGGCATGTGCAGTTGGTCTAAATAGAAAACAAAATTAACTGACCAATGAAAGAACTTGTTACAGATGTCAGATATTCAATTAAGTGACTTTCATGATGCCTAAATTGCCTTGACTCAGAAGAAAGAAAATTGTGTGAACTGTTTAAATTGGCAAAATGTTGTATATGCAGACCACAATGATTTTTAAAATAATCTACCTTGTAAATATAACAAGCAATCTGATTGGATCAGTTTCATTCTCCTGTTCAGATCATCTACCTTGTAAATATAACAAGCAATCTGATTGGATCAGTTTCTTTCTCCTTCTTAAATCATCTACCATGCAAACATAACAAGCAATCTGATTGGATCAGTTTCTTTCTCCTACTCAATTCATCTACCTTGTAAGTATAACAAGCAATCTGATTGGATCAGTTTCTTTCTCCTGCATTTAATCCTATAGTGGAGAAATAGATACTGTTTCATCTAGCTGAATATGTCAAAGATTGAAGTGTATTGATGACCCATGGGTAGCATATTGGTACTTAAGTGATGAATTGGTTTCCTGATTGATTAATGTCAAATGGGGGAGGGTAGGATAGCAGTAAAGTAGAGCATCTGATTCAAAAACCAAGGGTTTGGGGGTTTGATACCAACCCAGGACAGTCTGGGTCAGCTGCCTTGGTGTGTCCATCCTTGGCAAAGGCATATGGCTCCAATTACCAGGTCATAATATAGGTCATATTGTGTTAACAGCAGTGCATTGCAGGTTGAAGTCATTTGCTATGGGAGTCCTATATACATAGTGCCAGCAATGGCATAAAAACGAGCACAGTGGCAGAAATTTAATGTTATTTCTTCATTATTATAAATGGTGTTAAATTGAAAGATGTAAATTGAATTGGTGTACAGTGAGCATCATCTGTATTTGAAAGTGCTGTTAAAAGGTAGTTGGAGGATAACCTGACAGTCAAGTGCTTATTCATGACAGCCAATGAGTGATAAAATTATGCCTTATCATTCCAGGAAAGAGGTCCTTGACAGACTTCCACTGCTATGGCCAAAAGAATGGTTTCTGGATATTCAAGCATACCCTTGGATTACAAGGTACTGTGGTGCCCTCACTATTGGTTAAAATTAATTTTTCTTTTAGTTTAAAGGAACTCCATTCCCAATATAGACCTTGTTAAAAGAGAGAAGAATTCACCAATCGTAGCAATTTGCTCTGGATAGTTTTATTTCCAGGTGATCATTTTCTTGACAGACCAAGACCAAATGCCAGAGTTTTAGAAAATCCCTCCTAGCTGATAGATTTAATTAGGTTGATAGGCATATTTTAGCACAAGAAGTGTACCATTAGAATACTTGGTGTTGACATCGGATTGATAGGTTGTGTGAAGTAATGAGTGCAGGATTTATTGCATTTCATATCTTTGACATCATTTTTGATTCTTTTATCATTATTCAAATATTATCACTTGAACACCCAAGTTGCAGTGATAAATTTCAGACATAAATTTAAGCATGGAATATCATGTTATATTCAGTTTAGTAATGGAATAAGTTGCAGGCAAACCTTCATACTTTTTATTAAATTCCAGTTTTGTTCCCAATTTATCAGACCTATTCCGGTCAGTTTTGAGGTAGGTGACTTTGAGATGGCAGCTGTTTTAAACTATTGGAAAATTCTTGTGTTGGTTGATTGTACCTGTTGTGTTGGCTGCTATAATTGTTCAGAATTGTGTTATGGTTAAGTTGTCTGGCATTGAACATTATTTATGTAGAACCATTGTGATCTACCGATATTCCAAGGCCATTCATTTAATTAGGTTTATGTTCTTTGAAGTGAGACTGCTGAGCTGTAAAACTGTGCCCATCAGTCTAAGAATAATTTGATTGCAGCAAGATTTCTTTTACCAGTAATTTTTTTATTTTGGCCATATTTGATCAGCAGTTTTATGTTGATGAGATTTTGTAGGAGTTTCATTTTAGCGTTCTGTCATTTAGAAGAGTTTTGACTTTAATTGCCTTTGGTTTCTGCAGCCTTACTTTAACAAAGATTGTTAGATTTCAGTCAGATTTGGCATGCAGTCTTATGCTGATGAGAGTAGCAGTAACTTCAATTTCCAGCTTTCATGACATAATAGGCAGGTGTCCTGGAGTCACATGCATGGGCTCTGTGGTTGGCTTGCACTTAAGGAAAATAAAAAGTCTATCCATTTTGGGGGTCAAATGGTCAATGGTCAGGGTACCTGTAAATACATTAATTAAAGTGATTTCAGTATTTCAGATCTTGACAATGTACTTGAACCAAAGTTTATGAAATTCTTAAAATGAGGTGAATAAAGAAGCCTATCAATTTGTGGATCCTATTGGTAAATGGTCATAATCACTGTGGCTCAAAGAAAAATAGATTTGCAGATCTAGGTGTTTGTTCTAGAGTAAGTTCCTTGAAAAAATTTGTAGATATCTTGTATTTAGGGAAGTAAAGAAACCTATATATTCAGGGGTCTAAATATGAAAGGTCATTGTCATGGTAAATCCTTTAAGCAAATAATGGTTTGCCACACAATAAGTTGACTTCAAAACTGTCTACCTTGACCAAAAGGAACTGACAGTTGAAACCTGTTGGTAAATAATTTCCAAAGTCAACCACTAGTGCCAGCATAGAAGACCATTAAACATGGAGCAGTCTAGACCATTCAGATATTTTAAGCTTATTGTAAAATGGAAATGAAATAAATAAAAATAAAGGTTTTTCTAACAAAGGTGACTAGGTTTTGTTTGAAAATTCTTTGTTGAACATTAATTAGAGGTGTTACTGATGGAACTTACTTGGTCGCTGTGTTTTATCAATTGTTTCAACACTCTAAAGCCACAAAGCACAAGGCAAAAAAGATGTGGAAACTTTTCACCTGGAACTGTCAAAATCCCTGTGATTGAATATTTGTCCCAGTGTCTGTATTAGGTGTTACATCAGTCCCTTACACCATGTGGTTTTGAACTATATTTTGTCCTGGTATGTCCAACATATCAAACAATACTTGAATCCTAGACCCTGATTAAGACTAAAAGATACCAGCAACAATAAGTAACTTCTGTTGTTCTCCAAGACCTATTTTGGGAACTGATTCAATAAAACGTAACCATTCAACATTACTTAAATGTTTGTCGGTTAGGTGTTGCATATTTTCAAGGTAGTAATTCAACATATTTTCAATTAATAGTTCATTTTTTTTTTAAAGAAGTAGGGTGGAATAAAATACTGTTGTTAGGGGAGATTCCACAGTAGTGTTTTGAAGGAAAAAAAAGAATTTTATAAGTAAACAGTTTTGAGAGGAAATAAATTAATCAAGAATGGATAATGTTAACACTTGAGCAGTTTTGGGTACATTTAATACTTAATTATGTCAGTGTTTTCTTGTACTCTTGTTTATATCCCCTTTGAATCTTTTATATTAAATTTCAGAAATATGTGGCCACCATATTAATTTTATGGGAAAAATGTGTGGCATGAACCAGTATAATTTTGGAATCCCCAGAATTAATAATTCAGCTACATTTGATATCATTTTCTTCTAAAGTTGTACCAACTTTTCATTTTTGTTATCAGCCCTTTGTCACATGCTGAGGTAGTAGATGAAGTTTTAGGAACTATGTAACTAGTGACACCAGATAGTGTCATTGAGATAAAGGTAAGTCATGGTGGAGAAATACCTGGCCTTGCCTGGTTCTAAAATTATAATAAAAGTGTTGATATTCTTCTTTTTTTTTTGAGACTTGAAAAGTGTTTTGAGGTTCCAATGAACATGCGTGTGGGTGAGTGCGACTTGAAAAAAGCAATGTCATATTGTTGAAAAAACTGCTTATATGCATTGACATGGTCTGTGACAGGATTAGATATTTTGGAGTACATGATCATTTAATTTGAGATGATGGATTTTCTTCTGACCCAGGATATTATTTTGTTATTGCAGGATAATTATTTTTTTCAAATAGTATCATGGATCTAATTATACCATTTCCTCGATAACTTGCACACAAATGGATCCAACAACATAGCTAGCACTATGAGCAAGGCACAAGTTGCCATCAGGACTCTGAAAAATGAAGAAGGGGTTGCCATTCCAGCTTGATATCAAAAAACTGGTGGTGGTGGTGGGTTGTGGCACTGTTTAATGGCTGGAATACTCCTTTTATAATCACCTTTAGAATCATTGTCAATACTTGTAAACAGCTTTATGTAATAAAATTATTCACTTTTTGGTATAAATTGTTTTGTTTTCAAGATAACTGATCTCTCAAAGATCATGAAAGACATAACTCCAGGAGGTTTCAATACATCATGTACATGTGTGCCTCATTGTGTGTACCTGTCAAACATTGTGTATGATTTCACAGATTTTGCACAGCAAAACAGATTCCTTTTGTTAAAAAGTAGAGACGTTGGTTTCATTAAAAAAAATCCACTTAACCACATTGAAACTAAAGTTTTAAAAATTTGTGTATTGAAATACCGATGTAGCAATTTCATTGCAACTTCTGCCCATCCTTGAGCAAATCTCTGAGTGCCAGTTTAGGACTTTTAAATTCACTACAGTGGTCCCCCTCTTATATGGCCACCCCTTCTGCACCAGGAAAGAGTGGCCTTATAAGACAGGTGGCCTTTCCAGAGGGGGGGACTAATTTTTTTTTTGTGAGAAGTATATGTAATGTACATCGTAAGAAAGCTACATACTTCAAAACATTTAATATCTTCATTTAAAGTAACATTAACTATTAAAAGGTTCTTCTTGTTATAACAATAGACTTATTTCAACTGAATATACACTAATAGTTCTTATTCTTCATGTAAGCTTGATATGCGATCAGGTATCGTTGTCATGCACATTTCAAAACCATTCAAAAATGTCATTTAAATCTTGGTACATACATAATTCTCTATCCATTTGCTCCATTTCCCACTGCTGCTGAATAACCTCCTTTTCGGTTACTACGGTGTTTATTCGAGTCTTTTCAACATAAAATTGGTTTATTTGAGTCTTTTCTACATAAAATTGTTGTGCAAGTCCCCCTCCCCACCCCACCCGATATCATCGAGTAGAATAACTGACTTGCTTCTTAAATGATACATCTCCGTTTATGTGATGACATGTTAATGTTTGGTAATGATTTATTCGGATGTTGCTAACTGATGCGATTTAATTACACAGACGAAACTTTTGTAGAGGGGACGAAATGCCTTCTTCGTAAAGGAAGTGTTAAATGTGTTGTCATAAATTGTGATAAATTTGTTCGGTCTTTGTCTGGTACCCTGCTTTGTTTAAGGTTAATTTCTGTGTGTGTGTTAATGCACAAAATCTATTTTTAGCCTATGCTGACCCTGTTATGATCTTGACAATTACGTCCAGTTGTAATCATCAAAGAGAATAACTTGACAGATGTGTGAAGCCCAAAACTCTGTCATAACATTGTTGAGCCCATTTCCTGTTTTATAGACAATGATATAATATTAATCTTAGTGTTACATGTACTTTAGTCAACACTTCTTTCAGTAACGGTAACTTGACATTGGGAGACATGTATCGACGATAGAGATAATCTGATTACTGCCCTTACGTAACGATATGAATTAATTATTGGTTCTGGATACATTTGAAATAAAAAGTGGCCGCTTGTGAGGGGAACATTTTACATTTTTTGTACTAATATTCTGGCCGCTGGTCGCGTTAGAATGGTGGCCATTCTTGAGGGGTACTTTTGAACACAAACACGTTGGTGCCAAGGGATTCTGGCCATAAGAAGGGGTGGCCACTGGTCAGGGGGGCCATTCAAGATGGGGACTACTGTATACACTTTGGAACTTACTTCATCGTAATGAACCGTGTCCATCCTTGATCACATTTCTGATTGGGTAGGGTAATTTAAGGTAATTGTTACTTACACAATTGCTTAATTTTATTCCTTACATAATAATGTTTATAACAGTGTTCAAGTAGTCAGTTGAAATTAGTTGTGACCTGACATGACCATGACTGCTAGCTCTGGCGCAGGTAGGATTTGCATGCATTTTAATTTCTTGTTTTACATTCCATTTATTAGAATTGATATAAAAGACGTACTAAGGTGTTAATACAATCCATTCTGTTCTTGAGTATAACAATACAGAAAATACATAGGGGCCCCGAGTGGCCGAGTGGTCTAAAGCGCTCTCCGTTACGGATCACTGCCATCTCACCTCTGTCTGCGTCAGTTCGAGTCTAGGATTCGGCGAATGTGGATATGTGAGAAAGCTTGCCAGTAGCGTCTCGTGGGTCGGTGGTTCTTTCCGGGGATTTCCCAGTTTCTTCCTCCACCGTTAATACTGGCCGCCATGTATAGCCTATCGTGTGCTGAAAAATGGCGTTAAGCCCCACAACAACAACCACAACAACAGAAAATACATCTGTAAAATGTAGATCAAAATACAGTCAGCAGTTGTTTAAGGAATGAAAACAGAGATAGCTGTGACAGTAGATTGAAATTTTTCAAGTTTAGATATAAGAGTGCGTATCTTGTGGATCGATTGATTATACTGAAATTGAATTAAAATATATGACAGAAATATAAATTTATAGCTTATTTAGTTGCTATTTTTTAAAGTCTTGACACCAGTAGATGTCAGTGACATTTTCACTGATTGAAATTCCATCAAAGAATGTTATTTATAGTGTTCTGAGAAATTAATTTGTAAAGAAAATGTAACAAAATATAGGATTTCTCGTTATAAGTTGAGAATTTCATGATGTTGATTCATATTCCTAGACACAAAGCCATTTTTGATTTAAAAAAAAAGCAATATATCAGGGTTCCATTTACCAATTTTGATTGGGACATTCTTCACGTTCAACAAGCAAGGGTCGTTTCTTTTAGCATTTTCAAAAAAAAAAGTTGGGATCCATGCTTGCTCATGTGTTACAAGCGGGTCTGCAACTTATCTGAGAATGAGTTATCGAGGAAGTGGTGTAGTTTGTAGTTCTATCTTTCTACAAATCACAGCAAGAATTTGTTTCAAGCTGTGTGGGCTGAACATTTTTTCACTCCAACAATTCTGCCCCCCCCCCCGCAATTAAATGGGTAGACACTTAGCATTGCCAGATATCATCACCTCATAAACACACATCATGTACACACATTCATATTATCACAACCACACAGACATGAATCCTCCCTTCCAAAAAAAACCAATTTTCTGTTTTTAAAATGTATTTGATAGTGGAATAAAGTCTAACAGTGTTTGCTCTGGGGTTTTGAAAGTTAATACAGGTGTCATTGACGTTCCTCGTTGCATGGGCTAGAGACTGGATAGTGTTTTTCAAACTTGTTTGAATATCATGTTGAAAGTGTTGTGTTGATGCGCAAGAGTTCAGACATGGAATGGTTTAAATGTTAGCTTCTTTTGTGACTGATATTTGCATTTGTGCATTGTCATTATGCTGGTGTTACTATGCTAACGGCTGTTGTACACTCCAGAACGACTCATCTTGAAACGGTGTGTACAGTATTTGCAATGTGTAAAGTAAATATGCTTCCCCTTGCTGCTGCACTTGATGAAGTCTAACTCCCATCTTGTACATATGACACAACCAGGATTTCAAACCAGTAGATTATACTAATTTTGATTAGTCAATTGACTTCTAAACCGGTGGATTTTTTTTATCTGCATGCATTTTGCATGTTTTATGGGGACTGAAAACAACAAGTGCAATTTTACCATATTATGTGGGGCCTTGAGTGGCCAAGTGGTATAGAGTGCTCATCGTTCCGGATCACTGCCATCTCACCTCTGCATGGTTTCGAGTATTAGGCTTGGATAACGTGGTGTGTGAGAAAGATTGCCAGTAGATTCTCATGGGTCGATGGTTCTTCCCAGGGTTTTTCATGGTTCTTCCTCCACCAGTTATACTGGCTGCCATGTATAGCCTATCTTGTGCTGAAAAATGGCATTAAACCCTACAACAACAACCATATTACATATTCTTTTCATATTATAATAAAACAGTAAGTTTGAAACATGAATCAGATTTGGATTCTAATGGAAAATGTTGCAGTAATAATTAGCGAGTCAGTATATAATCAGTTCATGAAAAAGGAAGAGTGTTTATCTTATAGTTCACTGCAAGATCTTTTAAAAATAATATCAGATTGCATTTTTTAGTGTCTTTAAGTTAATTGTGGGGTGACCACTGAAGACATTGTGATTATCTGATGAGTAAGGCGTTAATTATTAATAATATAACTTGTGAGATTTCATTGACAGGTGTGTTTGGAAATAATTTTTTTTTTTTTTTTTTCAGATGCCCCCCCTATCTTCCAAAAAAAATAAAAGGTTTTTATGTGTATGTGTTCCCCCTCAGAGGTGTTGTAAGTGTCTTTATTTTGAAATAGAATTTTGCTCCCAAAATTTTTGTGGGGTATTTCTTTTTTTTCCCTAGTGTTTTCTAAAAGATGAGTCTTCTTCACCGGTTTAATTTACCAGTTGGGAAGGACTGCATCTTTTTTTTTACAGTGACCCTTGCCAAGGGGTCCCTATATCCTATGTGTGTTATCTGTATGGTGCTATATTGTATGTATGCTATAGATGTCTGTGTTAGGACGGCACAATGATCGTAATCTTCTTTGAGTTTCTTTACAAAGTGAATTATTTATTTAATACAATATTTTTCATTATTTTTGAATTTTGTATAAGAAACGGTGTGATAAGGAGAATTAAAAA
>JAECUM010095871.1:0-34127 GCA_016617855.1 Megalonaias nervosa | reverse complement strand
ACATGAGGTGTACATGCCTGACATCAATTTCACGAAAAACACCAGCCGGAAAGACCATATTCACACATATATCCATAATCCATATCTTTAATTAAAACACAATAATAGCCCAGAAAGTCACGCCATAGCCTTAAGTGATGAAATCTGCCAGGGGACATTTTACGAAACATTCCTCTACCACCTATAATAATTTCTGCCAAACGTTTTGTACATATCACCTATTTGGAGATTGTCTAGCAAAACGGTGTGAAGGAAACTACACTCATTTATAAAAGTGACCACACTGTGGTAAAAAAAAGCACTGCACTGTGTATAATGTGTTTAACTTTATATAGTATTGTCAAAAGGTTTTACAAAATGTAGCAATCAAAAAATGCATTGCCTGTACCACATACCTGTCTAGCAACACGGTATGAAGGAAACTACACTCATTTATAAAACTTTATATCTTATTGTCAAAACAGGTTTTACAAAATGTAGCAATCAAAAAATGCATTGCCTGTACCACATACCTGTTCGATGTTATTAATAAAGTATCAAAACATTAGCATGCTTAAGTACAAAAGAAATAATTGCCTCAAAAAGAAATTAAAAACACATAATGATACTGCAGGGATTCTGTGAACAGTTACAACAGACATATTAGAGGTCCCCCTTCTTCTACTTAAATGTGCAAATAATAAAATCTTGTTATACTATCCATTCTGAAATGCAATTTAGCTCTGCCACTGAGCGTGTTAAATTGTGCCGAAATCGATTTACTAATAAAGCCAACAATTCAAACTCACCTGTTATTTTGTAATAGAAACACCACTCTTAATTTTCGCATAATACAAATAATGTAATATCTTATGGTAGGTTTTACTTATTCTTAGATGATAAGCCAATGAAGTTTCATGGGCTAAACTTAGCATTTCATGTCTATATAATGTGATAGCTTACTGACCACTCATCATCAACGGGCACGTCAGGTAGTCTCCAGGAATTCATAAGGACCCCATTGTTACAAAAATAACAAGTTGGTACCTCTGCAGAGGCAACTTCCTTAATAATGTTCTGAAACAAAAAGAAGATCTTAGGGCTGTTTTCCTGCTCGACGACAAGTGATTGTCGTTTGCCACCCTGATTAGAAATAAGATAATTAGGAGTTAAAAGAGGATCACCATGATCAATAACGTTTGATTGACCAGTAACAGGAATAAAAGTGACCTCATAAAAAGTCTGACCAATACATGTCAGGCATAGGAATACTTTCCTTATCAATTTAAATCTCAATAGCTCTTTCTGTGGTAGCTCTAGTAACTGCACAAGCGGGTTATAATCAGGGATTTAATTTTAAATCAGCTGAATCTACTGATCTGGGCAAGGCTCCTTGTCAGTTACAGTTATGTTTACTGCATATATATATATATATATATATATATATATATATATATATATATATATATATATATATATATATATATATATATATATACACACACACAGACATCATATGTACCATCAGCAATATGGACACTGCCAACCTGTAAGTAGTTTAGATTCAGAATGAATATCAGTCATATAAAATCCACTAAAACTTGTATAATTTTTGCAACACAACTACTACTCCCCACTCTACCCCACCCCAAACAAGTATAGGACTAGAAAATTGTAGGTGATGCATCAGATGGTAAGACGATATGATACGTTTCATTGTACATTAGAAAATAATATTAGTTTTAAGTGAGCATATTATTGTAGTTTATACACATGACTGATATCACTGTGCTTTGGATGGGGAATTAGACAGGCAGGATGGTTTCCCTTTTACACATTTATTTACATATGATCCTTTACAGTACTGCATGCTGACTACCTGCATTATGGTTGACCCTAGCTTATAAATGAAAACAAGTGACCTTGGGAAGCTGCCTAAACTGATCGATCAGGTAAATCTTTGATCACATTTGTGTCATGTGCTGATATTTATTCCTAAAACCAAAATGAAGAAAGCCTACTTCAACAATATATTGACACCAATAAATCGGTTCTCCGCCCACAAATTTGCAGCATTTAATGTATAGTAGAATTTCTCCAAATTATTAGTGAGGTTACATGGAAAATATTTTATTATGAGCTAAATATTTCAGTTACACTGTAACTAATTAGCTCTGTTATAAAGCACTTTACAGATAATGAAAGAGCTATACATTTCCCAACAAACAGTAATAAAATAAAATGATTGGCTATAAAGGTGAAATTGTCGACGAATTATTGTAAGCCTACCAACACACAATTCTCTCCCCAAAAAGGTTTCTTTATTTCACTCGTTTACAGTAGCTAACACCGTACATCCCCAATTGTGAGACCTCTGGTGGATTAAGGTTGGCACAGCATTTAACATGAATAAAAGTAAATCAAAATTTATTCACCTATAATACAACAAGGAAAAATGAAACGTATAAAGAGAGTTTAAAAAATAATATAAAAAATGTTTCATTTAAAGCATAGCCAAGTATAATACCACCTGAAACAAAATATGTAGCACTTTAATAATATGACATCACAATATGATGTATTGTTGGAAATATCTTAAATTAAATAATTTTACAAAACTTGGTTATATAAATTTTTCCATGTAAATACTCATAATAATGTTTGCAGTGATTGTCAATTCAAAAACCTTTTCAAACGCCTGTAATCTGAGAAATATCTACTGATGAAATACAACTTAATGGATATTAATACTAAACCACTTCAAATAAATAAATGTTAAAATATGGATGAAAGGTTTTAAACTTGTTTCCAGTCTAATAGTCAAACTTTTGTGGATACATAATTAGTTTGTGAAATTACGATTGTCCATGGAAAACTATGCAAGTATTTGCATTGTTTGTCTGTCGATCAAACTCTGGTTATTTTTGCATTGAGGACATTTTGGGTCTTGCAGTGGGACATTTATTTTATGATCACAATTCTATTTTTAAAATTTCTCACTCATGATAGTATATACATATAAAGGAAAGGCCTACCGCAATTATATATGGATTAACTAGAAAAAATATACTGTATAAATGTTAGTATCAAAGTGGTTTAATAAGTATTATTAATTGTTAAAATAGTTTAATTATTACTATGAAAACATGAACAAAATATTCATGTCAGTCATAATAGTATAATCACAACTGATCGACTTGTATTTGAACAAAGATTACCGTATACAGCAGACTGGACCGTGTGTGTGTGTGTGTGTGTGTGTGTGTGTGTGTGTGTGTGTGTGTGTGTAGGTAGGTAGACAGGCAGGCAGGTAGGTAGGTAGGTAATTAGGTATGATTTTAAGGTCACATCTGCTCAATCCTGTTCACCACATAGATAAAGCCAAGTAAAATACTGCGTAGCAAATATTGCAAACGTAAAAACAGCTAACATTTTTAGGATGATAAAACATTTCAAATACAAGTAAAACATCTACCCTTATTAGATTAAAATAAAATCAAAAATGTAAAATGGACATAGAAACGGAAATAAAATATACAAGATACAGGTATAGATTGCAAATCCACAAAATTCAGATCAATGTCTAGTAGTATGTTTTACTGATAAGGTATGCAAATAAATCGCAGAAGTTTTTCTTTTCGAATTCTGGACTAAAATGTAAATATATTACTCACTTTATCATGATTGGCATACCAATATCATTCATTAAGAAAATTCAGCACTGAAGAGATAGGTTGTGTTTAGCTGTGTTCATAAATTACCCATCATATTGAAGATCCAATCAGAGGACTAATGTACTCAATTTATGAAATTCTTTTCTGGAGCTCTCGCTATTATTACAACTATCAACCCTGAGATGTTATTTTTCTTTTCTACAGATCTTCTCCTCAACAAAGAGAAACTGACCAATTGACAAAAGGTTTGTGAAAAAATTATATAGAACAAAACTTACCGCTCTAGTGGCATAGTGGTTAGAGCGTCTGCCTAGGATGTGGGAGGTCGCGGGTTCGAAACCCCAGCCGAGGCACACCAAAGACTGATAAAAATGGTACTAACATCTGCCTCGCTTGGCGCTCAGCTTTAAGAGATTAGTGTTAGGACTAGCAGGCCTGGTGTCAGGATAATGTGACTGGGTGGGACATCATGTCTGCGGCATGATACCCCAGTGCTAAATATCACTATATATATATATATATATATATATATATATATATATATATATATATATATATATATATATATATATATATATATATATATATATATATATATATATATAGTGACTACATGAGGTGTACATGCCTCACGTAAGTTTCACGAACAATACAAGCTGGAATGACCAAATTCACAAATATATCCATATATTTAATTACAACACAATAATAACTCAGAAACTCACACTATTGCCTTAAGTGAACAAATTTGCCAGGGGTCATTTTTCGAAACTTTCCTCTGTCACCTTAAACATTTTGTGCAAAATAATTTCTGCGAAACGTTTTGTACTAATCACCGATTTGGACATTATAGAGCAAAACGGTATGAAGGAAGTTGCACTCTTTTATAAAAGTGACCATATTGCGGCAAAAAGCATTGCATTGTATATAATGTGTGCTAGGACGTCCTTCTTGAAAAGAATTAAAATTGTGTGCAGTGGAAGAGGTTTCCTTTTGCCGTCAAAAGAAATTTGCCACGGACCAATTTACGAAATTGTCTGCTGCCTCCTTTATTACATGTGGTGAAACTACTGGAATATCTTGATCTACACAATTGAGTTGGTTGGGGTTGATGTTGCTGCTGGGTTTCTTAAGCATGAAAATATGATCCATAATTTGCTTGGATAAAACATACTTTGTCATTCTCAGGCTCCTCCTTTCATGTAAAGATTTCTCATGTCTGGCAAATAAATCATAAAATTATATTCACATCTTCTGCATGGTGCGTGTTTGAGAGTTCGCATGTGTAATCTTGCAATATCTCCTGCAGCATTTAATATGAATTATTCAAACCTTTATGATTGTAATGGTCAGTAGACATGAAAAACAGTTTTAACATATCAAACTGACCACAGGATCTGAGTTTAAAGACCCTATTTATCGTGCCACCATGGACTATGTGTGGGTGTTGGTGGGGTAGGGCTTGTTTTTTTATATAAAAAAAATCAGTTCACAAATAAAAAATATATTCTTTCTCTAATTTTGTTGTATAAAGAATTAATTTTATCCATCATATTAGCTGAGAAAATTTTTCATAAAAAGAACAAATATTCTAATTGAAATAAATACCCCCCCCCCTCCAAGTTAGCTGCTAATTGATCAAGCATATGCGGCTCTTTAATCATAAATATGAAACTATTGGGTCTCCACCCTTAATATTATGTAAGTTTAATGAGTAAGACAAGACAATTTATATATCCACAATGCATGGAAAACTTGACTAATAGGGGTTAATGCACACATCACTTACAAGTCTTACTCTTCAGAGACAATGCTTACATGTCTTTACTTCCAAAGGGGAAATGCACAAAACAATTAGGTATTTAAACTGCTAAATTACAAAATCAATGTGATCAAGTTAATGAAAAGCTCAATCGTTTGGATCAAGAGTAAAATATGGGAACTGGGACACAAGAACTCTATATTAATTTCAATAGACTAATTTTCAATGAAGGTTATCAACTATTCCTGTTAGACAATCTGATTATTGATTCCAATTAAAACCTTGTTACTGAATTATGAAACTACACAAATTTTGAAACTCGGCATAAATATTAAAATGCTGAAAATTACTTGTGAAAGTTAATATCTCGTTAAAAATGGGACAACCCAGTTTATGAGGAAGTCAAAGAATTTCATTTATATAGGCCTGATACATAAGGTGAAAGAACATGGTCAGGAATAGATCTGATTACTTTCTCTGTGATCTTCAGACGTCTGTTTAGTATTTGAAACTTTGTGTTCGACGATAACTGTCTGAAGTCTTTGTTATTTTCATATCCTTTAGAAGCCTTGCCCATCCCAGAGCCAAGATCTTCTGTGCTAAAAAAGGCTCTCAGGACTCTCCTTGACAACACTCCGGCCTGGACTGCCTTTTTCATTTCATATTTATCGGCAACTTTCAGATGGAAGAAAAATTGGGGGTACATTCCATCTATAGAATTCGATTCGAGATTGAATCTTTCTAGAATATATTCCTCGCATCTGTGTAGAATTCCTTCGTGCTTGAATCTGTGTGCAATACTTGTCACCTGTTCTAAATTAGTGTCTGAAAATGGAAAAAAAAAAACAAAAAAAACCCCATACATTTTGTCAATATCAACCACTAAGTTTGATCACGACATGAATTACTTGCTTAAAGGTAAGTTGCTACAAACAAAACTTGATACTCTTCAATTATCATGGATCTTTGAACAAAATGTAAAAGGCCTGAAATACTAAAAATCAAAATTATCTTTCAGTATACAAAGTCAACAACCTTAAATTTTTTTACAAAAGGGATGTAGTAGAGTGCCCATGGTCTTGAATCTCTTTTGAGAACAAAGATGACCAACACGATCAAACAATGTCTGGATGAAGCTTAAGGATGAATACATTATGAATTATTGCCACTAACATACATACCCCAGAGGTGTCACCTATGAATTTCAAAAATATAAATTTATATATTATTGTCAAAAAAGGTTTTACAAAATGCAGCAATGAAAAAATCCATTGCATGTACCACATACCTGTCCAATGTTAAGAATGAAGTATGAAAACATTAGCATCTTTAAGCAAAAAAAATAATTGCATAAAAAAATAAAAAAAACATATTGAGACTGCAGAGATTCTGTGAACAGTTACAACATACATATTAGCGGTTCTCCCTTCTACTTAAATGTGCAAATAATAAAATCTTGTCATACTATACATTCTGAAATGCAATTTAGCTCTGCCACTGAGTAAGTTAAACTGTCTAAATCGATTTACCAATAAAACCAACAATTCAAACTCTCATGTTATTTTTTAGTAGTTCGACCAATAAAAATGATGCAATATCTTGTGGTAGGTTTTACTGATTCCTAGATGACAAGACAATGAAGTTGCATGGGCTAAACTTAGAATTTCATGTCTATATGATTAAAGTATAGCTTACTGACCACTCATCATCAGCGGGTACGTCGGGTGGTCTGCAGTTTTTCATAAGGACTCCCTTGTTAAGAAAAAAAAAAACAAGTTGGTACCTCTACGGAGTCAACTTCCTTAATAATCCTCTGAAAGAAACAGGAGATCTTAGGACTGTTTTCCTGCTCGACGACAAGTGAGTGTTGTTTGCCATCCTAATTAGAAATAAGAGAATGAGTAGTTATAAGAGGATCACAATGATCAATAATGTCTGATTGATCAGTAACATAAATAAAAGTGACCTCATAAAAAGCCTGACCAATACATGTCAGCAATAGGAACAGTTTCCGTATCAATTTAATTCTCAAGAGCTCTTTCTTTGATAGCTCTAGAGCGGCACAAGATAGGGTATAAATTTAAGTTTCAATCGGCTGAATCTATTGATCTAGACAAGGCTGCTTGTCAGTTACAGTTGGATTAACCACAACATTACCTCCAGCTAAGTCACTGCCTTCCAATAAAATAACAACCTCAGTGGGCAATGAAATCATAACACCAGTAGTCACTGGGCGTAAAATTAAGTCTGATATTAATTTAACATTAGAGTGGAATCTGAATAAAATCGCACTCTTCTTCCTCAACAAGAACGTTTTCATCAGAAGAAGACTTCACGGACAAAGGCAAAGTACCTGACAATAAAAGACTTTGAGAAGCTCTAGTGTCCCTTAATATTTTAATGGGAATAGAATTTGTCAAATGACCAATAAGTGATATAGAACCCTTCGACTTGAATGGTTAAAAATTATACATAATGGCATCAGATTAGGCTTTTTTTGACCCAACAAATGTATTTTTCCAATACATGACCATGATCTTGACCTCCGAGAAAGAAGAGCATTCTGAACTGCTGTCTACATTCTGTTGCTTATTTTTTAAATATAAAACAACCAGAAAAAAGTACCCCATTTTCTTGCAATAAGCACAATTAAAAAGAGATATGGATTTCTGATCAATCTGATTAGACGTTGGATTCTTATAAGTTGTACCATTTTGAAATTTGCAAGCACTCAGCTGAGACTGATTTGATTTCTTACTAACCATTGGCTGAGAGGAAAACGTATTGACAAATGAAACGTTGAGAGCCAAGGAATATTTGTCAACTGTACGTGCAACGTTTTCTAAGGCATCTATCTTCTGTTCATCAAGGTAAATTTTGACGTCACAATGGACGCAGTTCTTAATCTCGTCAACTAATATGAGTTGTCTAAGTTTGTTATAATTTTTCTCAATCTGCTTTGATGCACACCACCTGTCAAATAGTGGCTCTTTTTACTCAGCAAACTCGAAATGGGTTTGGCTATTTTCTTTTTCGCAATTCAGAAACCTCAGTCGATATGCCTCAGGTACCAACTCATAATCTTTCAAGATACAGTCATCGGCCAATCCATAATCAGCAGTTGCTTCTACTGACAGATAAATATAAACTTCACGAGCCTTACCAATTAAGTACACTCTGTAATAACAAAGTCCGGTGCCCTCTTGGCCAATTGAAGTTCTCAGCTATCTTTACAAAATGAGAAAAATACTGATCTATAGTTTTTCCTGAAAAGGTATTTTTTAACTTGGTATTTCTGAAAACACGAAAACCTGAACGTGTGGTGGAGTAATATTTGCTTTCAAGTTGTAAATATTCTAATTTCAATTGTATTTTCATCTTTCTTTCTTCTCTCTACATTTAGAACTCCCTTCTTTTTGTAGCATTTGCATATGCCACTGTCCCTTTTCTTTCTGCCATTGTCTTTCTCTTTTTCCTTTCTGTCTGCATCTGCATCTTTCTTTCTGAATCCGATCATGTCTTAACTCGAATGAAAACTTCCGTACATATTTCAAAACCACAACTGTACTGGTCCGCCAAGAATCGTAACGTTATCAAGATGTCGTCGTCCAGATTTCCTTTGAATAATTCAAAACAGTTCCAGAATAATATTATAGTCCAAATAATGAGCACTTTCTATTTCCTCTGAAGAGTCCAAACAAACGTTTTTCCTCTCGAATATCTACGTACAACATAAAACATGTCTGCAGACATGCAACAGGAACACAAGAAACGAGGATGACTCCAAAATATAAATGAAACTGCTCGGTTCTCTCCTACTATACAGCTTCTATCACGAATATATTTCACAATATACCCCACATGACGGATCTTACTACTCATTTTGCCTCAAAATTACCCATTCATGTGACCCAGCCCAACCGATGAGATGTTACTGTGCTCTCCTAGAATCGTCCAAATTCCATCAGTCAATGAGAAATTAATCCAAAGTCGCCATTAAGTCTTACTATTAAGACTATTATTAGTAATTGTCAACACATATATAAACTTCTATTTACAGATCCTATGTGTTTTTACGCTTGTATCAGACCCTATGTCACATAGGCAAAATCTACTTGAAGATATTCTTTACAATTCACAACCAAGAATAAAAACAACAAAAATTAAATAAAATCATGTACCAGGAATTACAGAAAGTATAGATATACATAACCGTGGTATTAGACTTAACCTTGGGTGATGATCTGGGAATGTTCACGCACTTGAGGTCAAAATATTACTTTCAATGTTCATTGCACTCTGTAAATTTCAGAATCTTTTGCCAGGTTCTGGCATGAAAGCAAACGTTGTTTTATCACTGATTCCACTTAAGTGCAAGTAATGCCATGATTTTGTTGAATGCTGACCTAGGTCTCAGTCTTCTACCTTGCATGACTTTTCTCTTTCTGGGGGATGTGGGTATTGTTCATAAGTAGGCATGTGCATGTAGGTTGAGAACAAGTTCATGTGGGTAAATGGCTGTGACTAAGATCAGTAAAAAGTTTCAATCTTCTATTATCATACTACTCTTGGGGCTTGTATATAATAACCTTCAAAATGAATATTGATGAATGGGGGTTAATCACCATTACAAGGTATGTGTAATCAATTTCTAAGAAAATGATACTCATTACTGAATGCCAACAAGGTCTGTGTGACTTTAAATGATAATGGTTAATGTTATAACCCCTGAGATATATTTCACATGTGTTTCAGAAAAAGTCACTCATCTTTAAAAATTAGCCACCTGAAAATCAAACACATTCCAACAGTATTTATCGTATATTATTCATGTTATTATTACGTAAGAGAGATACATACTGTAACAGGGTCTCATATTGTTGCTTTCAATTTACCTGCTTGTCATATATGTACTATATATGGTAACTCAAAGGTGGACACTTCTTCTAATTCTCCTGATGCCTATTTGAGAATTGACACTGATATTTCAGGCTACACTTCAGATGGTTTAGTTCTGAGATTTGACTTTTGCAGGCTAACATCAAATTTGATGCAAATTTAAGGAATGCCAGACCATTGTCCAAGATTTGCACTGAACATGGTCATGATTGCACCTGCTTAATATGCAAGGGCAACATGCTGAATGGAATACTGCCGTCTCATTGGTCAACCAAAAATGATGTACTGCACCCACTAACTTCAATTCCAGGTGACCAATGTGCGCCCTGCACTAAAAGAGCATGATTGATTGAACATTAACTGGAAATGAAGAAAAAACAATAATGTGAGATTAAAATTAAATGAACACAGTTCTGGTTTTGGCTGTTTTATTTTTTTAGGTTTGAGTCTTTAGAAATTTGTCTTTGAATGTCAAAATTTAGGTTATCATACTGCTGCACAATGCCCTGCGTTCCTCTGTGGACAAACTTTAGTGAATATATGAAAAGAAAACTAGTTCCAATGTACTGGTTATAATCACATTCTCTGACATTAAGCCTTCCAAGAAGGAAGAGTGGCTCTACTGTTACAACTGTATGGTCTTAAACTAGGTAATTGAAAGGAGTCAAAACCATCAAGTTTTGTAAAATGCAACAGATAATTTACTTCCCTATATAGAAAGCTAAAACTTAAAAAGAACTTACAGTACTGTGAACTAAATCCCAAATATAGTAGTCCGAAAAGTTCTATCTCAAGTTCAAAAGTAAAGAGTATTCTAAATGAATTCCAGTGGTGTTCTCAATGAATTCCAACCTTGATTGTTCTGATATACCAATAGTCTTGAATAGTGTTGATGTGCTAACTGTCTTGATGTATCATAATGATATAATCCAAACTGTCCTTGAATGAATTTACATAATCCCAAAGTAATGATTTAGTTTGAAATCATGAATGAGCACTTTGTAATTCCAAAGAACAATTTAAATAAATAAATCCTACCACATAATAAATGAAACACAACTTGAAATAATAATATGGATGTTAAGATATGCAATGAGTAATTCTGAAGTAACTAACAATTATATAAAAAACTATGACACAATAACACAACAAGAATGATGGTCATTTTGCCATCAAATTCAGAAATAACCTGCTTGTAGAAAACATTCTTAATTTCTAAAAAACGAGACCTTGAACTCAACACCTGTAAAAACTGTTTACCTCCAAGCAATAATGACATTATCTTTATCAAAAATTTGCTTGCTGTAGTTTCCATTCTAATATCTTTCTTTACATACAAATAACTAAAATTTCATTTAATTGACACAGATTTTAAATTTTCAAGCATGGAAGACCAGGAACTTTCAAAGATGAAACATTAATGGAGATTATATGTACTGTATATAGTATGTTACTTTTTCTACAGTACATTCACCATTACCATATACTAGTGTTTTTTTACTTGTATAAAAATAAATAACAACAATACCTTTTTGGATATAAATTGTACAAACCTTGAATTTTAGAATTCTACACTATAGAGTTTGTATCCATTCTCTGACAAATTCTATTACATAACAAGCAATGCTTGGGGTACTGTATATGAAGATTTTCCATTGATGCATGCACAAAAAAGTGACCAGTTTGGACTGCTGACTTAGTTATTAGCCTACCCAAACTGTATCTACATAGAAAATGTGCAGATATCAGTCCAGTTAAAACTGCACCTCCTTGTGGATTGTGTTACATTTGATCCTATCAATTGTGTCATCATTGTCATTATGAGGGTTATGATGTCATCATGTGCAGGACATTACAAATGACTTGAGGCTACTATAACATAAAACTAAATTGACCCTTCATCTATCTTCCTGACTCAAAAAATATTAGTTTTATTTACTGAGATGGTGCAAAATGACATATAGCTAAAACCCGTTATAACACGATTTGTTATAATGCGATTCTGCTTATAACGCGATGGCATCATGACTTCCATTTTTTAATTTAAGGTGACCTCCCTTTTAAGCATCCTAAATATATGCTCTTGGAAAAGCTAATTTTTCATATCCCTAACATATTTGTAATCCCAGCACTGTGTTTAATGTTGCCTAAACTTCACCGTGCACCATTGCCACCATATTGGCATGTATACAATTCAAAACTGAAGTATATTTGATGTCTGATGAGACCCAGCGAACAAAATAAATGATATATGATCAAGAGGTTAGTTAAAACTGATGACATTGAAATTTCAATGTACATTTTCTATGGGAAAGTTTTTCAAAAAAATTGTTAATGCGATCTTGCTTATATCTTAATATTCTTCTTTGAATCCTGAGCATCGCGTTATAATGGGTTTTACCTGTACTTTCTTTTTGTCCTGAAATTTACATTTCATTATCATGCTATCAGTGTCATCTAGCACCCCTAAATTTGGTGTGCTTTGATTTAAATACATTTGTTTCAGGCCCTGGTTTGGCAATGGATGCAAAAGTGAGTCAGGTGACCCTGGATACTCCGAACAGGGTCCAGTCAAAATACTATTGGGCCCTTCCACCAATGATTTGAATGGCACCTCAGAAATACAACAGTAGCAACTGCAATATTGACAGGTGCCTTGTTTAACAATAATAACATGCAAATCTCACATTATCACAGTGTTTCATTAAATTGATGGAGCAATTGAGATGACTTAATTTTGGCTGAAGTATTAAACATTACCAAGACTAGTATGAATTTCCTTGAGAAATTTCTTTTGACTAAACTAGTACAAAATAATTCCATTGGGGTACCACAATGGTGGTTTACGTAGTTCAATTTTGCCCAATGTACTTCAGTATGTGACTGAGATCTCTGCCATTTTCATATGATATCCCTCTTTTTACCCCATATCACTCCATCAAGTATTTCTGAGGTAGAATGTAGAAAATCTATGAAGTATTTTGAATGTCAATGTAAATGAATCAGTTTTGGTGACACTGTTCACTTTTCTATAGTCTGTACACATTCAGAAAATATTAACTGGTTTTGGAACAAGAATACATGGCAAACTCCAATTAATTTTTAACTGGTTTAATATAATCATTCTCCAGCAAATAGTGAATTTAATTTTTCAAACATTCCTGCTTCAGGATTCATCCTGCAACAGTGTATTATAGTGTCACCAGCAAAATCACATTCATTTTGAAATTTTTGCTATGATAATAATCAAAAAAATTTAAAAATTAGGGCATTTGAAAAGCGTATCTGAAGTTACAACTATACAAATTCTCAATGCATTACCTTGCCATTCTTTAATTTTGTATGCAGCATGAAATAATCAAGGAAGAGATTGTACTTCATTTTCTATATGAATTAGTTTACTTAGCTTAATTCCAATTCAAATCAATAATTTTTGCATGATTTTGGAAAAATTAAAATAGTGACCATATTTCATTCACTTGTTTCAATTCATCTGTAAGCAACACAGCATGCTGTATTCACAGTTTTCTTACAAACAAACTGTAAGAAATTTCCCCACAGCTGGATTTGATCTAAATCCTTAAGTTCTGGATATTACTCCATCACTCTCATCACGTTCATTACCGGGTCTTGTTTTAAACATTTTCTACCCTTTGTCTTGATGTGAATATTAGGCCTGTATTGAATATTGATTTGGCCCTGAATAGTTTATTAAATGAGGTATTCACACTCAGCCAAATAGTATGATGCGGCCGAATATGAATAGTACAATCAAGTCAACCTTTGTGAACAACAGACTCATTGTAATCAGAAAAAAGTACTTCAATTTGTATCAACAACCAATTGAACAAATTTCTGAGTGAGCCTTGTATACCAAGGGATATTGATCCAGTGTCATGGTGGGAGACCAATGCTGACAGGTTTCCTTTCCTCTGTTCTTGTGCCCAGTGTTAGCTAGCAGTACCTCTAACAAACATCCCAAGTAAATGTCTAATCTGTGCTGCTGGCAACACCATGTCAGACAACAGATGTCCTCAACTGGCAGACATTGTCAGGAGACTCATTTTTTTATAAAGCTAATGTATTCTTCATGCAGCAGTAACTGTTGGACTGTTTTCGAAAATTTGAATCTTGTTATTCATTAGTTAATGTATAAACATTATCAAGATGTTTAGCTGCAGCATTTTGAAATTTTGATAACTCCTTAGTTACTTTGAACCTTCATGTGTTCATTGTTAGTTACTTTATAATTAATTAAAATGTCATTAGATCAGCTGAAAAAATGTTATTTTGGAGCATTCACTCAATATTCGTATTTGTATTGAGCCAAATAGTTATGGGTCTCTATTCGTATTCAGCTGAATAGTTAAAACCGCTATTTGGTACAGTCCTAGTGAATATGTTACAATTTACAATTTCAGTGTTACTTGGGTTGCCATTACATTATTACTTGCACAGTCACAGAAACACGGGCATAAAACTAAAAATGATTCCATTGTTTTTTTTGTTATTTGGCTCATGGGAATGTCTTATTTCATGATTCATTCAACCTGTCTCTCAATTTCTATGGCATTCTGGTTTTTTTTAGCAAAACTAGATGCATTGATTAATTTCTGTTGGCTTGTCTTGCAAGAATGATGCCCATGTACATGTACATTTTAAATAGTTTCGGCGTTAGCTTGATTGGAAAATAACTACATCAAACCAAGATGACAACAATGGTTGCGTCCCTTGATAAAGTAATCCTTATCGAGTGGACACCACGACTGAGATGACTGGTCTGAGATAACCAGACTGAGATAGAAAAAGCAAGGTTAGCAAAATAGGTAGAGTTCTCTTTTGCATGGGTGAGAAAATAAAAATCTATTATTTGTTGCAAATGATTAAGTTTTAATATTTGTCAAATCTTCCTGCTAGACAATGTGATTGTTTTGATTATTTATTCCATTTTAGCATACAGAGTTAATGAAGTTTAAAAGTACAACAATTATGAGGTTCATTAGTGAATAATGCTAAAAAGTATTTGTCAAATTTTATTTTCCAATTAAGAAGGGGACACCACTCAGTTTAAGAGGAAAGGAAGTCAAAGAACTTCATCTCCACAGGCTAGGCACATTACTTGAAAGTGCACTATCAGGAATGGATCTGATCCCTGTTTCTGTGCTCTTCAAGCGTCTGCTTAATATTTGCAACTTTGTGTCTGACGATAATTGTTTGAAGTCTTTGTCATTTTCATAGCCTTTATCAGTACTGCCCCGCCGGGGATTTGCGCTAAAATAAGCTTTCTCGACTCTTTTTGACAACACTCCAGCTTGGACTGCTTTTTTCATTTCACATTTATCAGCAACTCTGAGATGGAAAAAGAAACTGGGGTACATTCCGTCTTTAGTATTCCATTCTAAATTGAATCTTCCTACAATATATTCCTCGCATCTGTATAGAATTCCTTCATGTTTGAATCTGTGAGCAATCTTTGCCACCTGTTCTAAATTTTCATCTGAAAATGAAAACAAAGCAAACAAACACACACAAATGCTTTTTTTTTCAGTATTGATCATTGCTTCTGATTATCTTTATCAAGACACAAAACAATGAAGTAAAAGATCAAGCTGTTGCTAACGAAACCTGATTTCATATTTTCTTGAGCCTTTTTAATACAAAAATCTTAAAACCTATGCTATAGTAAAATTGTCTCTTTGTAAACAAAGTTGACATGTACAATTTCTAATATAAAAAAGGGGTGTAGTAGAGTGCATGAAGCAATTTGAAAACAAAGGCAACAAACAATATCAAACAATGTTTGGATCAAGTTAGGATGAATAAGTTCTGAGATACTTGCTACCTTTAATTCTTCACCATTAATGATACATGTCAATGATATACATGCACACAAAGTACCACATGTGAATTTCAGAAGCTTTATATGTTATTTTCAAAAAATGTTTCTTCAACTTGCAGCTCTGGAAAAATACATTGCCTGGATGGCCAACCTTTCAAATCTCCTTAATCTAGTATGAAAACATGAGAATATCTTTAAAAGAAATGAAAGCATAAAACACAAAAAAGGACAATAGAGAGAATGCAGGGATTCCATTAAAGAGAACACACTGGGCAGATTATGAGCTTCCCATTTGTCTTCTTCTATATGCAAATAATACATCCGTCATGCTAACCATTCTGCAATGAAACTTAGCTATGCCACTATTCCTGTTCAATTGTACCAACAACACAGTCAAATCATTTCTTTGATCTTACTCCAATTCAAAAAATTCTCTTTCTTCAGAGCAAAATGAATAAAACTGGAGCATCATAGCATGGCCATATGAACCTGGATAATGACAGTTCGAAAAATGGAGACAAAATTGGAACTGCCATTGCAACACCCATACCACCATCTTGAGCTAGTTACCAGACAAAGCCAGCTTTTGCTACAGAAGTTACATCGAAACTAAAAGCTTTAAATTACACTAAAACCTATCAAACAACAAATTACATCATATATTGGAATCCCTTACCATATTAAAAGCCTTGCATGATCTTAAATCTCACAACCCGATGGTATCCCCTGATATTACATAAACATGATGTGCTCATACAACTACGGAAACGTATTCTGTTGTTGTCTGCCAAGTCACATTGGTATAAAGTGTAACAGAAAGGCTCTTAAAGCAGCCAATGCTGCCCTGCAGTCACCCATTTCTGAATGGAAGATTCCATATAGTGACTTTAAAGTCACTTTATATATTGTATAAATGAGAATGTTGATGATACAAAATATGTGGGATGAAAACTCTACAAATAAAGTTCAAACCCACTATTGGACAGTTGCCTTCCTCATATAGAATAAATCACAGAAAGGGGACGTTGTTTTGCAGACTGTGTATCGGACACAGATACCTGATTCGTGTACACCGCCTGAAAGATTACCCTCAACCACACAACATGCATAACTCATTCTTGTGAAGCGTGCTGACTTCTACCATTTGATGGGAATGTTCTATTTCATTATTCATTCCACGAATCTCAGTCTCTTTGGCATTATGGTTTCTTTATCAAAACTAAATGCATCTGCTAATTCCTTTCAGCTTGTTCTGCAAAAATCCTGCTCATCTACAGTCTTGTGCTTGGCACAACAGAAATTATGAAAAACTGCCATCAGATTAGTACACATTACATCATAATCCTTGAAAAGGAAGGTACATTTCCACATGATACAGAAAAACAGCTGACTTTGTGATGATATATGTTGTTTAATATGTGAGTTTGAACACCTCTGACAAACAAAATAATCCTCATATCTTTCCACTATTCTTTGAAATACAGTATGTGATAACATGCAAGTGTTTCAAATGGTGTGTAAGGATTTTTAATATGATTGATTAAAGCTGCTGAGCAAAGCTTATCAAAGTGATGTCAAAGCACACATGCATTTAATTATTCTTTTGATCAAAATGATCATACATTGGCACTAACAGTTGATTAACTACCATCTTAATCTCCTTGCCTGCTAAGAGCTAACCTATCCAACTTCATCTAATCCCATTACAACCATTTGAACATTGTTTGATAGCTGGCACACTAATGACTGATGCTCCATTTGCAAAAATGGATCAAATAAAAGAAAATATTTCCAACAAAAAAAGCTTGCATACAGAGGACTGAGCTGTTGAAATTTCAATACATCCAATAATGAAAAGTGTGCACACTTTTATGTGCATTTTGTCAACCCAGAGATCCCTGCTTTTGTGATGCTATGTTGGTACTACCATACTGGGTAACCTAATTTTTTAACAGGATACAGTCTACGTTTATTTCTCAATATGAACACTTCAAAGTTTCCCTACATGATCATGATTATTATTATTATTATTATTATTATTATTATTTCTTAAGTGTTTTTCAGTGGAATTAAAAGCCTAAACATGCCATGGTGCACAGATCAAAACTAGAATGCTCCTTTGCTTACTGATTCATCAAACATGAATACGATCCATGATCTTTGTTTTGTTTTACTCAAAGACCATTGTAAATGTTGTGTAGTCCTACAAAGGCCAGGTTTCTGTGATATTACTGTTTTTGAATACATTCTGTAGATGATTTTATTCAAATAGGTCATGCTTATAATTACAAAAAAAAAATAAAAAAAATATCTAATCAATGTAATTATGTCAGAGATAAATATATGGATAATTATGTTTTACTGTTAAAAAAGACCATTGTGTAAGAATGTTTAATTTTGATTGGGAAGTTAATTTTGTTCTGGGCAGTGAATTTTAATTTTAATGAACACAACTATTTCAAAGAAATACCCATACAGAAGTATATAGATTCCTTCAAACTGTAACTATGACAAATTTGCTTAATAAAGGTATTCCCAAAGTTGCTTATTGAAATTTAAAAATCAGAGGAAATATATGGATAATTATGGTTTACTGTTAAAAAAGACCACTGTTATGACATTTTATTTTTGATGGGCAATTACATTTTGTTCCTGGGCAGTGAAATTTAATTTTACTTATGAAATAGGAAATAAAAGTGAAATACCCCCAGCCCTGCAGATAAACACATTGAATGTTCATATCTATGTGTGTGTGTGTGTGTGTGTGTGTGTGTGTGTGTGTGTGTATACATGTGCATGACATGTGAGAATCTGGTTAGCACTATGAATATATTGTTACTGTTATGTGGGTTATATGCAATCAATATTTTTCCTTAATTCTTCTGATTTGTACAAAGTATGATATCATCATATCTGTCCCTGAGTACTGTTTCATAAATTAAACAAATTCATTAATTATAATCTGTATAACTCTTTACATCAAAGCATCCCCCCCACCACAATAGCTAAATAAATATGGATGTCATCTCTGTGATATATTTCTTGCCTGCAAAGTACACATTAACTTGCTTGGTATTTGTTACATACAAAATTCAGAGGATCAGTTTTCTCTGATATTTTTTCCAGTTTGAAATGATTTATATGCATCCTAACATATTTCACAAAAACGTTATGGCATATTAATGAAAGAAACATAAGCAAAGCACTCTCCACTCACCTTGGATTTCTGTGTCATCAAAAAATAACACCCATCCACCACCACTCACCCACCTCCAAGGCGATGGACTAGATTTTCTAAAATTGTCATGTATCTCTATTATAACATGCAGTTTAATTACCTGTAGTAACCTGTAAGCGTTTAGGATGTAGGCATTCGAGGAACATAATCATGTCACTGTAAGGTACATCATCCAATACCAGTCGTGACTTGTCTTCGATGTCCTTAATCATGTTGGCAAATACAATAGATCCAGCCATTAGTGGATATTTGGAGAAATGCAGCTCTTTTCCTTCTACTATGAGAGTGATGTCTGTTAATTCAGATTTCTGGAATAATTCTGGTGGTTGTTCATCTTCTTCCTCAATCTCCTGTAACATAGGATACTCAGATTTAATAGCCACATTAAATGCAGCAAACAGATTAAAATACTCTTTCACAAGAATGACAGTGACACTTTATAAAAGTAGAAATGGATGATACATGTGAAATTTGCCTGAAAAAAAGCTGTTGCTCAATCACAGAGTAAAACTGAGTTATGTGATGAAAGGGAGATGAGAGAGATACTGACAGAAGTTCATTTTCTGGTGACCTTTCAAATTCTTCAGGGGGTAGATCTGGGCTGATGGGCTACAGGACCTACTGCCTTATAGACTCAGTGTCTACTTGTTGATGATCCCTCCCCACCACAATGGTATTCTGGATTTGTCACTATGCTTGGTGCACATAAAGTTTGTATTTTTCGTTCAGGAGTTATCATTAGTGACAATATGCCCTGAATGACACTTATCAATTTAAGAAATATGAAATCTGTATTTTTATGGATGGATCAAAATGTCAATAAAACATTACCTTCTATCAATGCCCATCAGATCTAAAGTTTAATCACACTGCTGCATATTCCATTCATAATATCAAATAGTGATTTTCCATTCAGTCATGCTCACAAATGCAAAAACTTGAAAGTCTGTTTTTACGATTAACACGGGAATTTTATTTTAGAATACTACAGTATGCCTCTCCTTGGTAAATAATTGACTCTGTGGCCTAGAAAAAAAGGTCATTAAAATCAATATTTAACTTTTTGTGGATGCTAACATAAATGACAAAGGTGAACACACATGTCAGGATACACGAACATACATTCAAGAGACTCTTTTTTAGACATACTTTCAAGAAAAGTATTGTTTGATAGTTACAATACAGTACTTACAAAGTAACAAATCACTTTTCTGGGAATGTCTGCAGAATCATAAATCAAACCAGGTTTGTGTTCTATTGTACACTACACTGATAAATATTGTTTCAAAGTACCTTTCAAATGGACTTTGTCATTTTGTTGCGAAGTTTTAGAAACATCAACAAAATTCTTATTTTGTACTTTATCTTTGATTTTCTGCCAATCTCAACTACTTGACTTTGCCTGTGTGTGTTAGCTTTGCATTTCAATATACCAGTAAAATGCCATATCTTGCATGACATAATCATTTGGCTCTTTGTATACATTAATACATGAAAATGCACTTATGCTAAAATGACATTTTATAACATTTATAAAAATCTGAGAGTTCTTCAAACAACTGAGAAAGAGAATTTTATGTAACATGAGCCAGTTTCTAGAATGCTAGCAGAAATTCAATGATTTTGAGAATGAAACAAGAGTCCCTTGAAAAGAACTGATGCTCTACAGGGCAAAAATAATTTCCATGAATGCAAGATAAAATGCATTTTTTTTCTTTTGACTGCTGATATTCTTCAATGAAAACAAGATTTTAAAGACAGCAATCACGGTGGACATATTGGATGTCAGACTGGCAATATTTTCATTGGAACAAAGTAGACATCATTAGAAGTCATAATATAATGATCACTCATTCTTGGGAGTAGCGAGTAAAAAAAATATCAAAACAGACATCTTGGATACATGACTGGAACCATTTTCATTTAGGACCAGCTAGGTACAGTATCATCAAAAGTCTATTGGTGTAAACTCTGTTGATATACCATCTATTTGGGCGGAGTAGATATAACAATATTTTCAAGATAGCTACCATGATGGCAATATTAGGGGCCAGTCATTTTCGTGTAGAACCAACCAGACACCATATGAACTCTTTTGATGAAAACCCATAGCAAAATAACTTTCCATTTAAAAGGAGTAGCAAAAATGAGATTTTGAAGATGGCCACATACTGTGTGTCAGACCAACACTATTTGAATTATGGATTAAAAAAACATTTTAAGAAGTCTTTTAATGAAAACCCCATGCTAAGATGACCACTTATTTCAGATAAGTAATGACAAGATTTTCAGCCTTTACTGATTAAGCATAATGAAAATAAAAAATTCTGCCAATGAAATTCATTTCTCATTGGAAGGTGGGTTTTGAGCAGGTACGCTTCTTCTGTGAACTATCCAATTTAAAAACAGGAGAAAATATGTTTTTGCACTAGCAGCAGAATTAAAATGTATACATTTTGCTGAAAACAGTCCCACACTTGCTGTTTGTAAGACAAGCAAACAATTATTGTTCCTATTCATAAGGCAAGTAAAAAAAGTATGTGTAGTTCTGGTTACCTAGCTGACATTATTTTTTTACCTCCCAACCTGAAATTAAAAAATAGGAAAACACTGCAAAAAAGAAAAAAAAAACTCAGGACAAGAGAAAATTAAAAACAAGGGGACATAACAATAATAGCAATAATAGCTAAATACAGGATGTGGATGATGCTTAGTTCTAGTTTATACTTCATTTAAATTTGTCCAGATCCCCCTCCCCATAAAGTTTGTACCAACCTACCTATCCTGTTTTTTCAATCTAACCAGAACCACACATTTTTGTATTTCAGTCTGGTTGCATTCATGCAGAATAGCTTTGTACTGATTTTTTTGTTTTGGTTTGATGCTTGATGACATGGCAACATGCACTGATTTGTGATACATTTCTTTGTATCCAAACAGAATTTAATCTGATTGATGCAAGATTAACCTTGTGTTAGTCTCATGTGCATTTTAACATGCAAATTAGGTAGACCCCACAAAAAAGGAACATTTATATATATATATATATATATATATATATATATATATATATATATATATATATATTCAATTACATGTATTATAATTATTGTATCACATGCATTCTTTAACAATAAATACTTGTGGCACAAATTGACATCTGTTTAACCACTTATTAACCTGCACTCACAATGGTACATTAACATTGATGCTATGCATGAAAATAAGCTAATTATACCTATTTTGCTCTTTTTTACATAATATGCTTTGAGGCAGCATTCTGTGCGCCATGACCTTAATTATGGGGAAATTAAAAGTCTTAGAACACTTGAATGAAGTCAACTTAAATTTAAAACTATTGTAATAAGTGAAAGAAATATGCAATGAAGATGTTTCTTTTCATTCATTTGTAATACAACTAAGAAATAAATTATGACAAAACAAATTTCCTTTCTCTCATATGCTAGTGTTTCATGAATAAGCAAACATTTTAAACTTTGATATTTGCCATCCATGAACCTCATCTGCTCTGTCCCTTTTCACACTGTACAATTGATTAGTGATATAACAGGAATAATTGTTGTAAGTTTCATGTTCTTTTGTTCAGCATACCATTGGTTGCTATGATGAAAAAATGCAAATTACATTTTTAAAATAAGTCACTCTGATCATAATGAGAGGGAAGCTTGGGTTGTGTGGGACTTTGCTACCAATGAATATTGTCCTGTACAGAACAAAAACATGTGAATTATTCAAAATGACTGTTTAGATGCTTGCAACTTAAATGTTTCAGCCATACAACCAACATTAAACCATACAATAACAACTAACATTAAATCATACAATAATAATACCTATGTGGTCAGGAGGGGGGGGGGGCTCTACAGATATTATGAACTTCTGAGAGAGTGTCAGGTGTAAGGTGAAGTTGTTTGCATTTGCAACATGCACAATGGAGAGAATGTTGGCATACCTCTATGTTACCTGCATGTACTGTGGTTGAAATTTCTTTGGATATTGTACTTGACAGTGGAAATTATACATTATCTAAGTACGAAGCTAACCAAAATGATGAAAGCTCCCATTAGATAAAAATATCATCCTGAATTAGTTTCAAGTACACTATTCTTGGCAGTTATTAAAAGAGGGAAAATGAATGTTGCCAGATTAGATAATACTTGTACCAGCTTCTGAAAGTGTAATGAATGAATTACCAACTATATAAAATGTAAAAAAGTTAATGGTTCTTTCTGTTCTACAATTTACCTCTGAAATCCAGGATGTGAAAATGACCAAGTGGAGCTAGCAAATTTTTTATGCTGGTAGATGCACATGTAAAGTAAGGCCAAGCTGTATACAAAGTAACAAAAGAAAAGAGTGAAGCCAACAAGCTTTGTAAGTTTTAACAAAATAATTTACTTCCCTAGAAAACAAGCTAAAAATATGAAATAGGACCTATGTTTTGTGAATATAATCCAAAAATTAATCCTAGAATTGAAAAATATAAGTCCTATCACTAAACAGTTCTAAATTGAATCCGGGTTCCAATCCTGATGAAGTTCCAATATGGAAGGCGATGACGTCAGATTAGGTTATTGTACTGATGGAAACAGTTCCTCGTTGAATCACAATTTATAATGTTCCCGTTTAGAATTCCAGAATAAATTTCCACTAAATGTCTTTGTCCCAGAATATTTATAAAGAAAAGCACTTGTCTTGTTTTCCAGAGAATGTAAATTATTAAATCCCCAAAAATATATGAACTTCAAAACAAACTGGCATCAACATCAAAACACCTTGAGCTCTATAGGTGTAAGAATACGACTGCCTAGCCAACTGGAAAACATCTGTTTTAACCCACGACTTTAGATCACATCGTGGCTCACGTGACGGAGCTACGTGGTCACTAATTTGAACAACGCAGTAAAAAAATGCCATTCAGCACGTAGCTTAGAATAGCCCTATCTAAGAATCAGATTCTCACGCTGGAAATAAATAAAAAAGAAAGGCTGTATACAACCTAGCTAACACGTGGGCCGAATATGACGTTGGTAATAGCCAATCATTTTCATTCAATGTTTATAAAATTGGAACCAAGGTCAAGAACTAGGTTAGCAACAAAAAAAAATGAAGCAAACATTTGCGTTCTAATCAGGTCAAAACAAAAGACTAAACTTACTGGGAAAATATCAAATCCAGCAAAAATATTATCCTCACAATAAAATGGAATGAAACAAAAATAAGAAAAAGTATCTAAAACTAACACAAAAATAATTAAATTCCATATATGTAACACTTCCTCCATAAAGAAAAGAAAGATTTATGTAATTAAGCTTTCATTTTACCTTATGCAAATTATACACGAGGTAAAACAAAATTACATAAGAAGAACTCTTATGAATTATATAAAGTGTGCATGAAATAATATTTCTAAACACAGGAAAGTGCATCTGCAATCAAACTGTCTTTTCCTTTGATGTGCCTGATGTCAAAATTGTATTCTTGTAAAAACAAACTCCACCTTAATAATCTTTGATTTTTATTTTTCATCTTGTCAATGAAAATAAGGGGGATGTCATCACTAAGCACAACAACCGGAGGAGATGAACTAATGTAAACTTCAAAATACTGTAGTGCCAATATTAAAACCAAACATTCCTTCTCGATTGTCGAGTAATTTCTTTGGTGCTTATTTAATTTCTTAGAGAAATAGCACACTGAGTGATCAACACCATTTCTATCTTCTTGAATCAAAACTGCTTCAACCCCAACATTACTTTCATCAACAGATAATTTAATAGATTGACTGAAATTTGGAGCTGTGAGAACCGGCTCACTTTTGAGTACGGCTTTTAATCTATCAAAAGCCTCCTTACATTTTTCTGTCCAAAGAAACTTGTTTTTCTTGCTCAACAAGTTTGTCAGGGGTTCAGCAATATTAGAAAAATTGGAACAAAACTTCCGAGAGTATCCAGCCATACCCAAAAATCGCATCAGTTGCTTATTACTGACAGGCACAGGGAAATCAGAGATAGCCTTCACCTTAGCATCTATAGGTTTAACTTGTCCATGTCCCATTATATGTCCTAGAAATGTCACACAAGCACGGCAAAACTCACTTTTAGATAAATTGATTGTCAAATTTGCATCAGTGAGTCTGTCAAAGAATTTCCGAACTGTGGCTAGATGTTCTTTCCAGGTGTCATTGTAGATGATGACATCATTGATGTCAGAATCACAATAATCTAGACCAGAGGTAATCATTTTCATCAAGCGTTGAAAAGTACTTGGGGAACCCTTCATCCCGAATGGCATTACTATATATTGATAGATCTGGAGTCACACATGCCGAAATTTCCTTTGCCCTTTCCGTTAGTGGAACTTGCTAAAATCCTTTCAGAAGGTCAAATTTGGTGACGTACTTGGCATTTCCAATTTTATCAATACAGTCATCGATTCTTGGTAATGGAAATGACTCTGTTTTTGTAACACTGTTCACCTTCCTATAATCAGTGCACATACGGAAAGTTTTATCTGGTTTCGGAACAAGTATACAAGGTGAACTCCAGTCACTTTTACTGGGCTCTATGAAGTCGTTCTCCAGCAAATACTGAATTTCCTTTTCAACCATTCCTGTTTGAGAGGGTTCAATGGGTGTTGTTTCACAGGTTTTGAATCTACAAGTTCAACGTCATGACAAATTTTGTTTGTCCTCATAGGAATATCTGGAAACAAGTGCTCATATTCGAATAATAACTGTTTAAGTTCATTCCTTTCTTCTTGTTGCATGTAAAAGTTCCTGGTCCAGACTTTTCATAATTTCTGAATTCCGAAGATTTGTTGCTCCAAGATCAATGGAGTCCGATTGAATTTCTTCACTTAAATCCTCAGTTTGTGGGACAGGTACAACTAAATTAATTGCATGATTTACTTGGCTATCTCTTTCAATATACTAGTAATCCATTATTGTACTATCATTATAATTTAACTCATTCATTTTCTTCTTAACTTTGTAAGGGCCGTAAAATCTAATTTGAAGAAAATTTTGAACAATGAGCAATAGAGAATGAACTCTATTACAAGACTCAAAACATCTCTCAATTAAAGTTCTGTGAAACCATAATTTCACTTTTGACTTGAATTGCTGAGTGCCAAATTCAAGCATAACAAGCTGGAAAATTCCAGACATAAAATTTGACCCTTGACCCGACTGGACAGATTTAGGAAGGCCAAACTCAGTAAAAAACTTATCAAAGCTTTTAGTATGGTTTTGGTTTTAATATTCCTCAAAGGAATTGCCTCTGGGAATCTTGTTGACGCACATAATGGTCAACAAATATAGGTTGCCTGACTTGGTCTCAGGTAAGGGACCAACACAATCTACCATAATTCTGCTAAATGGTTCGTCAAATGCAGGAATAAATTGCAGACGGACCCTATGTATCTTCTGATTGGGTTGTCCTACCATTTGACGCTAGTATAACAAGATCTACAGTATTTACAAACATCGCCTTTGATTTTTGGCCAATAGAAGTGAGTCAAAATCTTGTGATAAGTCTTATTAATCCCTAAATGACCATCCAGAGGTCAGCTTCATGGGCCAAACTAAGCATTTCCTGTCTGTAAGATTTTGGAACTACAATATGATAGTTCACTGACCACTCGTCACCAGCTGGTACCTCGGGAGGTCTTAATTTTCTCATAAGAACTCCAGTTTTAATGAAATAACAGACAGGTTTTTCAGTGGCTTCAGTTTCGCTAATGGCCCTCTGACACAAACAGGAGATCTCAGGATCTTTTTCCTGTTCGATGACATGTGATTGTCGTTTGTCACCCTGATTAGATAAAAGAGAATGAGTATTTAAACGAGGATCACTGTAAGCAATACCTTTTGATTGATCCAAACAATGAGTGAAAGTGACCTCATCAAAAGCCTGACCAATACATGTGTCAGCTAAAGGAATAGTTTCCTTATCAAAATCATTCTCAAGAGCTTTGTTTGCCATAGCTCTAGTAAAGGCACAAGCTGGGTATAAATTAGGGTATTCTTTATCAATAGGATCAACTTTCTGATCCAAAGAAGGCTTGTCAGTTACAAGTGGATTAGCCACAACCTTGTCTCCAGCTATGTCGTTGCCTAGTAACAAATGAATGCCCTCGACGGGTAAAGAAGACATTATTCCCACTGTCACAGGTCCTGAAACTAAGTCTGATGACAAATTTACAGAATGGAGAGGAACATTTACAAAGCCGCACTCTACTCCCTGAATAAGAACACTCTCATTAGAACAAGACTTCTCAGAAAAAGGAAAAGTACCTGATAATAAAAGACTCTGAGAAGCTCCTGTATCCCTTAAAATTTTAATAGGGATAGGATTGACCAAATCACCCAAGAGTGATATAGAACCCTTCGACATAAATGGTTCATAATTCTCCATAATAAAATCAGACTTGGATTTATTAGACCCTACAAATGTATTGCTTTCAATACATGACCGTGACCTTGACCTATTAGAAATAAGAACATTTGGGATAGGTCTATCTTGATTCTGATGCTTATATTTCAATTTGAAGCAATCAGAAATAACGTGTCCTTTTTCTTGCAATAGGTACACGTAGGAAGAGACAAAGTATTTTGAGTCAAACTTATCAGAAGCTTGACTTTTAGAAGTTGTGCCAGACTGAGTTTTAGAAGGAGTCGTATTAGGCTGAAATACCTTTCTACCAGTGGACTGCTGAGTGAAAGACTTGCTTACAACAGCAACTTTATGAGTTAAGGAATACTAGTTAAAGAGACAAGGATTTTGAATCATGTTTATCAGAAACTTGATTTTTTAAAGTTGTGCCAGACTGCGTTTTAGAAGGAGTCGTATTAGGCTGAAATATCTTCCTACCAGTGGACTGCTGAGTGAAAGACTTGCTCACAACAGGAACTTTATTAGTTATGGATTACTTCCCCTACGAAAACAGATTCATGACTTCATGAACAATCATGAACTGTTCATGAATGTTCATGAATGTTCTTGAAATGTTCATGATCAGTTCATCATTTTGTTTGAGTTCATGAACAAATATTCATGAAAGTTCCTCAACTAAGGTCGTGAACACTTCAAGAATTTTGATGAATCATGTTTTTGAGTTCATGAACACACTGATGAACTTTTATGAACAATTATAATATCTTTGATGTTTCTGAAATGTCATGAACTTGCTTCAGGAACAATTCAAGTACTTTGATGCATCACCAAGATATTTCTTAAAAATGTATATTAAATTTCTGTATCATTATATTCATAAAACGTTCATGAAAATTCATCATACAAACTTCTCACAATATTAGTGAAATACAAATAAAGATGAATATTTTTTTTTTTTGTAAATGATATGATACTGTATAAATGTTCATAGAGATCTTTTATTCAATACTTGTGTACTTAACCTGAGTAGTTCTGGATTAATGTGGGAAAATATTTTCTGGCCAGCATGAACAATATATACTTGCTATAAAAGCTTTCAATGACTTTGTTCTAACGTTTTTGTCCATTTCTGTCATAAACTGCATATTTTATTGACTCTGTCACTGGTTGTCAGGTTGCCGTAAAAACCGAACTATGTAAACAACGATTATCCTGATTGGATGACTGTGGAAGAAGACCTGATATGATTGGTTGATATACGCGCGAGATTTTTGCGGCTGAGCCTACTTTTCCCCCACAAACGGAAGAGCACACAAACGGTTCTGTAACAAGTAAAAACCTCGAACAAAAAACGTGGACCCCCATGGAATGGACAGATGAGAATATTTTCAATATCATTTCTTTTAAGTAAGTAAAAGTGCAGAGAAGCGATTATGAAGAATATAAATGAAATGATTTGGTGAGAGCAAAATTAGGCGAAAAAGCGTACACAGCCAGGATCATCAAAATTAAGGTATCTTTTTCTTGGTCATTCATGATTATTACAGTGGAAGTTATATGGATATTTTATTTGTTTTTATGTGTTATCATATTAGTTTTAACGACACATGATTATTTTCAGACCCAATTTAAACTTGCTCTTCGAAGTTTTGAAAAGCACTAAACATTATGATACCGCCCCCCCCCCCCCTTCAGTCTCGAAATCAGACGCGGTACTGCATCTGCGATAGTAATTTAGATGGTCAGTATCGTTTTCTGTTTCACGACATTACTATTTCTATGATCTGATGTAATTTGGTAAATTAAAACAAAAAATCCTAAACTAGTTAATGTGTCAAATTGTACATAATACAGGTGCAAATAACGTGATGAAACCGGAAGCAGCTATACACAATATGTGGAGTCAGAGTGGATAAATTTGTATTGATTAAAACGTCCGACTCCTGTGATTATACCTATGGCTAGTCAGCTTCAGTTAAAATACAACTAGTGGCAAAATTCTCCAATAATATAAATGCCCAGCAAGTTATGTATTAAGTGTAAGAGATTAAATAATTTTGAGTTGGATCATAATTATTCCAGTAAATAAAGTGGGGTACGAAAATAATGTGCTAAAAGCTGAAGACAATGTTGATCAGAAGTTATCTGCAATAAACTAACTTTATCTTTCTTTCAGATCAGACAGCAGAAAAGTAAAATTATTAGAGGATGAATTTTGTTAGGTTAAGGAGGAAAATTTGAAAATTGGAGGATCTTATGGCCAAGATGGAAGAGACATTAAAAAAATGACTGCTGCAGCAATGTTAAAGATTCAAACAGCAATCGGATGGAGCAGCTTAAGTTGCAGATGGAGACATTCAGTAGTGACAGTGGGCAGGATTTTATTAAATTTTAGGCCCTGAACGTCTTCACAAAGAGTTATCTGACAAGTCAGTCTCTGGGAAAAAGATTGGTCAAGCCAGGAGAAACCCCAGTGGAAAGACAGCTCCTTGACGATTAAAGTTAAATATGCTTCAACAGTTGATTGAACACAACTGCCCCAATATCTCTTGAAAAATTTTCAAAGAAAAATTACAAAACACACAAAAGGTGTTGCTATGAGTAAAAAAGAGATTATCGCTTGTCAGTTTACATGTCCTTTGTTGCATATAATATTAGAAATTAATTTATCTGAAATTAAATACCGTTTTTAAGATAATATGCTTCTTCATGATGTTTTAAAACCCCCACATCTACGGCTATTTTATGATTCAGGATGAAATAGGTATTGTGATTTTGTCAGATAATCAAATTTTCTTTACAGGAACTGTTGAAGAGGTCAGGAATTGTTCATGAGGAACTTTGTTCATCATAGTTCAAGAATATGTTCATGCACTTGTTCATGAATGATGATGACCCAGTTTGTGAACTTTTATGAACTGTTCATGAATTAAGTTCATCTATATTTCATGATGTGTACAAGAACAGTTTGTGAAGTGTTGGTTCATGAACAGTTCATGAATTCATAATTTCATGAACTGACCATTTTCAGTTCATACACATTCATGAATAGTTCATGAACCTTTCGATGAACTTTCATGAATGGTTCATGAACTAGGTTCATGAACCGTTCAAGAACAGTTCATGCCAGTTCATCATTTCATAGGGGTTGTCAGCAGCAAGAGCAGCATTTTCAAAGGTTTCAATCTCATGCTCATAAAGATACATCCTAATGTCACTATGGATACAGTTCCTAAACTCTTCAACTAACATGAGTTGTCTGAGTCTTTTGTAATCTTTGTTAACCTTTCTAGATGAGCACCACCTATCAAATTGTTGTGCTTTTTCCCATGCAAATTCAACACAGGTCTGGTGAGTTGATTTTCTAGAATACCTGAATTTTTGCCGATAAGCCTCGGGGACTAACTCATAACCCTTCAAAATAAAGTCCTTAACAACATCATAGTCAGCACTCTGCTCTAGTGACAGTGAAAAATAAATATCACTAGCTCTACCAGTACGTACAAATTGGCCACATCAGATTTTCAGCAACTTTTTCAAAATGAGGAAAATATCTACTTCTTTTTCTCTGAAAGGGGGCACTAGCTTGATATTTCTATAAACATCAAAAGTAGGGGAGTGTTCTCCTTTTGCCAGCTCTAATTCTTTCATTTAAATTTGAAATTTCCTTTCATCCTTCTCTTTTTGCATCTGTCTCTCTCTCTCCCCCTCTCTTCTAATTACATTTGTCCTTTCTGTAATTCATCTTTCTCTCTCTCTTTCTTCTAATTGTAACTGCATTTGTTTATCTTTTTCTCTCTCCTGTCTCTGTCTCTCCTCTTTTTCAAATTGCAATTGCATTAGCCTATCTGCTTTTTCCTTCTCAAACTGCATTTGCATTTCTTCCCTTCTTTCTTTAAATTGCAACTGCATTACTTCCATTTCTTTTTCCATTTGTATCTTTTCTATCTGAAACTTTTTTAGCTGGACCTCCTTTTTCAAAATATCCAAACACTCCTGGGTAAAATTTAAAAAATTCTCTACTTTTGATGATATTGTGAAAAAACCTATTGTTTTCACTAAAGATTTCAAGCAAAATAAGAAATAATACTTGGGATTTAAAACTAGGGGAATTTAATTCTCAAAAAACAATTTTCTGAAATATTTTAGCCAAAATTCATATATCCCAAGACGAGAACCCCAATATTGCTTTGTTACGTGTAGGCTCATACAAAAGTAACAAAAGAAAAGAGTGAAGCCAACAAGCTTTGTAAGTTTTAACAAAATAATTTATTTCCCTAGAAAACAAGCTAAAAATATGAAATAGGACCTACGGTTTGTGAATATGATCCAAAAATTAATCCTAGAATTGAAAAATATAAGTCCTATCACTAAACAGTTCTAAATTGAATCCGGGTTCCAATCCTGATGAAGTTCCAATATGGAAGGCGATGACGTCAGATGAGGTCGTTGCACTGATTGCAAAAGTTCCTCGTTGAATCACAATTTATAATGTTCCCGTTTAGAATTCCAGAATAAATTTCCACTAAATGTCTTTGTCCCAGAATTTTTAAAAAGAAAAGCACTTGTGTTGTTTTCCAGAGAATATAAATTATTAAATCCAAAGAAATAGATGAACTTCAAAACAAACTGGCATCAACATCAAAACACCTTGAGCTCTAAAGGTGTAAGAATATGACTGTCTAGTCTACTAGAAAACATGTTTTTACCCACGATTTTAGATCACATCGTGGCTCACGTGACGGAGCTACGTGATCACTAATTTGAACAACGCAGTAAAAAAAATGCCAGTTAGCACGTAGCTTAGAATAGCCCTATCTAAGAATCAGATTCTCACGCTGGAAATAAATAAAAAAGAAAGGCTATATACAACCTAGTTAACACGTGGGCTGAACATGACGTTGGTAATAGCCAATCATTTTCATTCAATGTTTACAAAACCGGAACCAAGGTCAAGAACTAGGTTAGCTAAAAATAAAAATCAAGCAAACATTTGCGTTCTACACAGGTCAAAATAAAAGACTAAATTTACTTGGAAAATATCAAATCCATTAAAAAATATTATCCTTACAATAAAATGTAATGAAATAAAAAAAAAAAAAAAAGAATTTAAAACTAACACACCAGTAATTAAATTCCATATACGTAACAAACCAATTAGGAAAACGTGGGAATAATTTTTCTTTTAAATTCTAAATATGCAAAATACAGAACTATAGAATGCCACCTTATCCTGTCTCTCATAAACAAGGGAAACAACATCCATTATGTTTCTATTGTGGAAAATCACATTTCATTATATGTGATTTTGTTATTTTATTTATTTTTATAAAGCAAAATTGGTATAGCATATTTTTTTTAATAAAATGTTTGCATATTGGGATGGGTTCTCTCTCTCTCCTGAATGCTCTGGTGGCCTAAGTGGTTAGGTTGTCTGCCTCAGTTGCAGGGAGGTCACAGGTTCGAACCCTGGATGCGACATATGAAAGATTTATAAAAATGGTACTAACCTCTGCTTCACTTCACGCTCAGCAGTAAGAGGTTAGTGTTAGGACTGATCAGCATGGTGTCAGGATCATATGACCAGGTGGGACTTGATGCTACATGTCTGTGTCCCAGTTCAAGACATCACTATAAACTGCCATGCTATAACCATCATAGCAATATGACTAAAATTGTTACAGCTACATTAAAAATCCCAAAACATACACACACACTATCTCCCCTACTTAAGAAAACAATAATTATATGCATTTAAAGTTTTTATTGAGGATGAATTTTTTTTTTTTCATATTTTCTTCTGATATCAGATAATAATAATGAAAACATGTCATAGTTTCACTTAGCGTAATAACAACAGGAGCAGATATAACATACCTGATGGATAAGTGTTATGTATATGTAATTTAATTATTTGTTTGTTAGTTTTAAATTTTTTTAATCCCATTACATGTTTTTGTAATGATAACTTTATTTACTGGATTTAACATTTTTCCAGAAAATTTAATTCAGTTCTGTTTGACCTGACTTAGTTCTGATAAACAACCAGTAATGGAAACCCTGTATCTAGTTGCTGACCTTCATTCAGAACTAGTAAGGTTTCTGGTAAACAACTTTTTTTAATTTTTTTTTTTTAAATTCATTCTAAGAGCAAGATTCATTCAGTGGAATCAAGGTTATACCTGGAGTATGTGATAATTATCATGCAACAAATTTCTATTCCTTCTGGAAAGATGAACTCTTGACCCCCATCCGGGCATCTGTTTTACATTTTAGTTAGTCTTATAACTCATGTTATTATAAGAATTAGCCAGTCCAG
>JAECUM010095870.1:0-66923 GCA_016617855.1 Megalonaias nervosa | reverse complement strand
GAAATCGTTCTCCAGCAAATACTGAATTTCCTTTTTCAAGCATTCCTGTTTGAGAGGGTTCATCCTGTATGGGTGTTGTTTCACAGGTTTTGAATCTACAATTTCAACGTCATGAAAAATTTTGTTTGTCCTCGTAGGAATATCTGGAAACAAGTGCTCATATTCGAATAATAACTGTTCAAGTTCATTTCTTTCTTGTTGTTGCAAATGTAAAAGTTTCTGGTCTAGATCTTTCATAATTTCCGAATTCCGAAGATTTGTTGCTCCAAGTTCATCGATGTCCAATTGAATTTCTTCACATAAATCCTCAGTTGGTGGGACAAGTACTACTAAATTAATTGTAATAATTTACTTGGCTATCTCTTACAATATACTAGTACTCCATTAATTTATTTAGACCAGAGTACTATAATTATAATTTAACTCATTCATTTTCTTCTTTACTTTGTAAGGGCCGTAAAATCTAAATTGAAGAAAATTTTGAAGAATGAGCAAGAAAGAATGAACTCTATTACAAAACTCAAATATTCTCTCAAGTAAAGTTTTGTGAAACCATAGTTTCACTTTTGACTTGAATTGTGGAGTGCCACATTCAAGCATAACATGCTGGAAAAGTCCAGACATGAAAGTTGACGTTTAACCTGATTGGACAGATATAGGAAAGCCAAATTGAGTAAAAAGCTTTATCAAAGCTTTTACTATAATATTCCTCATAGGAATTGCCTCTGGGAATTTTGTTGACGCACACATACTGGTCAACAAATACTGGTTGCCTGACTTGGTCTTAGGTAAGGGACCAACACAGTCTACCATAATTCTGCTAAATGGTTTGTCAAATGCAGGAATTGGTTGCAGATGAGCCTTAGGTATCGTCTGATTGGGTTTTCCTACCATTTGACAAGTATGACAAGATCTAGAAAATTTACAAACATCACTTTTGACTTTCGGCCAGTAAAAGTGAGTCAAGATCTTGTTATAAGTTTTATTTATCCCTAAATGACCAGCCAGAGGAGTTTCATGGGCCAAAAAAAGTATTTCCTGTCTGTAAGATTTTGGAACTACAATCTGATAGTTCACTGACCACTCGTCATTAGCAGGTACCTCGGGAGGTCTCCATTTTCTCATAAGAATTCCATTTTTAATGAAATAACAGACAGGTACTTCAGTTGCTTCAGTTTCACTAATGACCCTCTGAAACAAACAGGAGATCTCAGGATCTTTTTCCTGTTCGACGACAAGTGAGTGTCGTTTATCACCCTGATTAGATAAAAGAGAATGAGTATTTAAAAGAGGATCACTGTGATCAATACCTTTTGATTGATCCAAATTAGAAGTGAAAGTGACCTCATCAAAAGCCTGACCAATACAGGTGTCAGCTAAAGGAATACATTCCTTATCAAAATCATTCTCAAGATCTTTCTTTGACATAGCTCTGGTAACTGCACAAGCTGGGTATAACTCAGGGTATTCTTTTTCAATTGGATCAAGTTTCTGATCCAAAGAAGGCTTGTCAGTTACAAGTGGATTAACCACAATCTTGTCTCCAGCTAGGTCGTTGCCTAGCAACAAATGAATTCCCTGAACGGGTAAAGAGGAGACTATACCGACTGTCACATGTCGTGAAACTAAGTCTGATGACAAATTTACAGAATGGAAAGGAACATTAACAAAGCCACACTCTACTCCCTGAATGAGAACACTCTCATTAGAACAGGACTTCTCAGAAGAAGGCAAAATGCCTGACACTAAAAGACTCTGAGAAGCTCCTGTATCCCTTAAAATTTTAAAAGGGATAGGATTGACCGAATCACCCAAGAGTGATATAGAACCCTTCGACATGAATGGTTCATAATTCTTCATAATAAAATCAGACTGGGGTTTTTGAGACCCAACAAATGTATTGCTTTCAATACATGACCGTGACCTTGACCTCTTAGAAATAAGAGCATTTGGGATAGGTCTATCTTGATTCTGATGCCTATATTTCAATATAAGATTGAAAACAAGATATTCTGTAGCAAACAAGATATTCTATTTCAGTACGTCTAAATCTGTTTGAAGAAGTGGTTTGCGAACTTTTCCTCAGAAATGCCTGAAATATATCATAATTTGTGATTTTAGAGATCATCATTATTTTGACTCGAAATTACCACTCCTATATTAGTGGCTCGTGGACTTCTACAACGACGTCACTTGTAACACCCATCTCAGCCTTATTCAACGAAGATATCGCAGTCGGAAATTTGAACAATATAAATCCTCATTCGTTTTAACTGTACATTTTTGGAAATCGGTTGGAGTACATTTTATTGGAAATGAGCTTTTATTTCACAGATGATGTTCGGAAAGATCATTAAAATGTACAAGATGGTGACTTTTTTTTCCAAATTGACCTTTAATATGAAGCATCGTACCTAGTTTTGTTCCAGAACATGACGGGTCAGGTTGGCAATTGGCCTAGAGCGTTCGCCTTTACCGATCACTGCAGTCGCACGTCATTCTTCTTGGGTTAGAGTCTAACGCTAGGTCATTGTGGGTATGTGAGAAAGATTGTCAGTAGCTACCCGTGGGTCGTTGGTTCGCATCGGGGTTTCCCGGGTTTTTTCTCCACCAGTTATTATGACTGCCATGTATATTCTATCTTCCGCTGAAAATGGCGTTCGGCCGTAAAACAACAACAATAACAACAATAACAACAACCTACACATATAGGAGAGTCCTTTTACGCGACTTTTGGGGACTGTTTTTATATCCTGCATTAAAAGCGTTCTTCTTCAATATTTGACTGTCATTCCCATCTTGATGCAAGACAAAGTTATTTTATAAAAGTGTGCTTGTCTATCATGGGGTAAAAATGCATAGTCAGGAGGACCAAGGGATAAACTAAAAGTCTTCAAGCGAAATGAATGCTCTAAAGGAAATTAACATTAATTGTGCCATATAGATTGATGTGTGTATGTGATTTAGATTTTTAACGTGGCTTTAACAATTTTAATCATATCGTTGCGATGTCTGTAGTGTGGCAGCTTATAGTGATGTTTAGCACTTGGGGCATCATGCCGCAGAAATGTAGCAAGAAGTCCCACTTGTCACATTATCCTGGTCGACCAGTCCTAACACTAACCTCTTAATGCTGAGTGCAAAGCGAGGCCGATGCTAGTACTATATTCATAAGTCTTAGGAATGACTCGGCCGAGGTTTGAACCAGCGGCCTCCTGCAACCGAGGTGGACGCTCAAACCACATAGACCACAGAAGTGGTCCAGACTGATTTGCTCCATTGACATTGTTCTTTAGTTATTCATGGAATGTATAGTGTCTGTACAAATAAATATTCAAGGTGCACTGTTTTGTATATTTCCATATATTTGACCTGAATTTGTTTGCCTCTTTTCTTTCTGTCTGTTTCAAATGTCTAAAAAAAGTGTGAAATTACGTTTAAAGACGGACAAGCTTATAGGAGACTTAATCTGAATTTCTTGGATGCTCTGGATTTTAATGCTTTCCTTTCCCTCCATGATGGAGAATTTTATTCAGAGAAAGAGATTTCAGGAACAGCAGTCGGTCTTGGAAAGTCTGCAATTAAGGGTTTTCATTCAATTAAAGTTAGACCACCAATGACAACACCACAAAGATACTTACGTGCAGACAGGGAATACACCAATAAATGTTTTATGCTCTCCTTCGCTATTGTCCTTGCTAATTAATTTTGAAGCCTTTGGATATTAAGGGATGAGTCTAGATTTCTTGTATTCTATTACTAGAGTCTGTTTAGCTTGCCAAATTATTCTATTACTAGAGTCTGTTGAGCTTGCCAAATTATTCTATTACTAGAGTCTGTTGAGCTTGCCAAATTATTCTATTACTAGAGTCTGTTTAGCTTGCCAAATTATTCTATTACTAGAGTCTGTTGAGCTTGCCAAATTTTGGGTCCTATTGTCATGATAAAAGGTCATACATCTTCCGTTTGCTGTCGTTAAGATGTTAGGCAGAGCAAATGAAACAAACGAAATGATTCAGCAAAAGTAACTTATATCATGAAAGCAGCATAGAATGAGTTAAAATTAATGTCATAGATAACATAGATAATATTGGAAAAAGTTAATGTTTCCCATCTTCATACATGAATTTATATATATATATATATATATATATATATATATATATATATATATATATATATATATATATATATATATATATATATATATATATATATATATATATATATATATATATATATATCTTACAGTTTACAGTATATACGAATTATCATCTGCACGATTATCCAATGAAGCATTGCACGACTTTCTCATTTATACACACGTTCCAGTTTTAAATACACGTACATACAAGGCACTGAAATAATAATAATGATAATAATAATAAGGGTGTTGTTCTCGTGCAATAGCCCAACGACGATCATAATTAACCTTGCACGGATCTCAAATCTTTGATCTAGGAACTCTGGTGAATTTAGGTAATCAGCAACACATGTATAATTAAGTAATCAGCAACACATGCATACTTAAATGATCAGCAACACATTTATAATTCAGCAGCACATTTGTAACATTTGGACACACACACACACACACACACACACACACACACACACACACACACACATAAATATATATATATATATATATATATATATATATATATATACTTGAACTGTTGCTTGCTCTTTCCTCAATATGGAGGAATACTTTATATTAGGAAATATTTTACTGTATTGGTTGCTTTCTACACTCATGATGTAGTTCTGAGAGCAGGACCGGTTTAAAGTGAAATTGTTTGCATTGACAACATGTACGTTGGAGAGAATCTTGGCATACTTCTATGTTTTTTTTTTTACTGCATTGCGACTGAAATTTCTTGACATGTGGTAATTGTAATAACCTATGTAAAGTATCAAACTGTGAAGAACGACAGTTACCGTTCATCATTAGAAATAATCGACGAGTACCTTCTTTACTAACCTATGAAATGTACGAAACTGTGGAGTGCAAACGTTACCGCTCGTCATCTGGAACAATGAACGAGTAACTTCTCTAGTAACCAGTTCATAGTAATTCCCAACCTGTGAGTGGCAACCAACCTTTGAACTGAAAATGCATACACATTGATGCATCTTAATGCTGGATAATATTTGTAATTGTTTAACTGGATATTGTGATCTCGAAATGTAGTATTTAGCATCCGCATATCATTCCAGCATATAAAAATAACAATTCTGAAAACCACAATGAAACTTTCAGTCACTGCTGTGTAATTAAACATATACAATCTAAACGTTCGGCATAAAAAGTGAAAATTTCAACACAAACCTTTTGATTCAGCATGTGAAATTGGAATTCTCGAAATACAACAGTGAAATATATCAGCTCCTGTGTCCTTATTGGACCAACTTTTGTCCGCTAAGGCACCTCATGTTGTAGTCTTCTCTGTTTGAGTCGACTGAACTGCATTCGTCACAGGACTGCGACAGATATCTATTGATAGGGCTCTTGAAAGTGTACGATGCACGTGTGCTGCAAGCGTATGCATGTGTCTTACAATCATGCATCACCCTTCCCTCCAACCAACACAACAATTACATCTATCACATCTATCTGTCTTTCTATCTATCTATTTATCTATCTATCTATCTATCTATCTATCTATCTATCTGCTGAACTTCTAAGCTTCTGGAGAGCATGCACTCAGAACCTTCTCTTAAGCATATTTCAAACTTCTTGATGATCTTTGCGTAACTTTTATCACATTCTTTATTGATGGCCTTGGTGTCTTTATGGTTTTGGATTACACAGGAACCACTATCAAACCATGGTTGTGATGCTATAGATGGTGCAAAGCCATCTTCGGTTACATGGCTAGAAGTGGTAAAATCCACATGGAGAACAATGTCAACCTTTATTCCGGACAGCAGTGCTATATGACTCACGTGGTTCAACGTTAATAATATTCCCTGACGCATCTTCGAGAGATGCTTCAAGGCGTCTCTGTTTTGGCTTATTATTCGCATGTGATAATCGTCTGACGATCTTGAAGATCACGCGAGCGTTTGAATTCTGGAACTCTTTGGGTGACACGTCGTCGGTCTTCCTCGTCAGGTGCCACCTATACTATTTCGGTCCGCTTTGCCTGCAGTGGAATCTTAATACGACACTACGCTGCTATTTCACGGAGCTGTTTTACAGTCTGATACAGTTCTTCCGTGAGACCTAATATTGAAAGTAAATCTGCTTGACAAGTTTTGATTTATTTTTAGCATTTGTAAACAAGCTATATCATAACAGAAATGTATCAGTGATAATGCATAATATTTAATATTATTTATATTCTTGTTTGCTATATAAATTATATCTTCCATCAAGTTAATCCTATATTGTTATACAATGGATGCATTACTATGCACATCATGGATGCCACGATTGCAATACATGCAATGAACGCCTTGCGATAAATCTGATGTTTTGGTTCATGGCTGACTGATTTATTATGATTGATTAAAGTGTTAGTTTCAAATGCACAACCTTATTTTCGTCATTGAATAAGTCTATTCGTGCATTTTTTAAATCTGATGTTTTGGTTCATGGCTGATTGATTTACTATGATTGAATTGATTTATTATGATTGATTATGGTGTTAGTTTCAAATGCACAACCTTATTTTCGTCATTGAATAAGTCTATTCGTGCATTTTAAATATGTGAAGGAATACAGATCAATTTAGTGGAAAATAACTAGACCGGGATATGAACAGCGACAATACTTGCAAAGTTAATTTACAAATCATCGCTGTGACAGTATCAGTCGTGTTGGATGAAATTAATTTCTCACCAGCTTATGTGTGAAAATGAAACAAAGTAGCTGGATTCCGATTTTGGAGAAATATCGCATCATCTGGTATTTATGTGAAAATTATTCAGAGTATTTATATGTCAAAGTTATTTAGTGTAGTAGTATATGTGTAAGTTATTTAGTGTAGTAGTATATGTGTAAATTATTTAGTGTAGTAGTATATGTGTAAATTATTTAGTGTAGTAGTATATGTGTAAGTTATTTAGTGTAGTAGTATATGTGTAAATTATTTAGTGTAGTAGTATATGTGTAAGTTATTTAGTGTAGTAGTATATGTGTAAGTTATTTAGTGTAGTAGTATATGTGTAAGTTATTTAGTGTAGTAGTATATGTGTAAGTTATTTAGTGTAGTAGTATATGTGTAAGTTATTTAGTGTAGTAGTATATGTGTAAGTTATTTAGTGTAGTAGTATATGTGTAAGTTATTTAGTGTAGTAGTATATGTGTAAATTATTTAGTGTAGCAGTATATGTGTAAATTATTTAGTGTAGTAGTATATGTGTAAATTATTTAGTGTAGTAGTATATGTGTAAATTATTTATAAGTTAAAAGTATCTTTCGTTTTTTAACGCATCATGCCCTGAGTCATTAACCGTATTTCCATTAGCCAAAGGTGGGGCCACAGTGGATCAAGAAGGGTACGAGTCAAAGAGAGCCCACAGTGGATCAAGAAGGATATGAATCAAAGCGGGGGCCACAGTGGATCAAGTAAGGTACGAGTCAAAGAGGTGGCCACATTGGATCAAGAAAGGTAAGAGTCAAAACGGGGGCCACATTGGATCAAAAAGGGTACGAGTCAAAGAGGGGCCAGAGTGGATAAAGAAGAAGGGTGCGAGTTTAAATCATGTCCAGACATGCGTGTGTCCATTGACAAAGGGAGCTTACTTCGACTGTCTTGGAATGGTGTAACCTTTGATGAATGGATACGCAGTGAAACACCAATAAACAAATCATTATTACTCCAAGAAAACTTTGACTTCTGTGTCTTTGTTTTAGATGATTGGTAGAGTCAATCACTTGTCTGAAAACCTTTTACTTCTGTCTCAAGTCTAGGCATCCAGCTCAACTAATAGAAGTCTTGCTGATAATAACAATTGTAACTGTTTCGTATCTCGATTACCCACATCATCTTTTGAAGGAACTTACAAGAAATGACAGATTTGTTTGCTTCTGTTTCATGTTGTGTCTGTCTCTCTCCCTCTGTTCGAATGAATATAAAATTAATTCCTTTCCTGAAATTCAGTCATATATTGCTTATAAATAGGTCTTAATATTTGTCTCTAATGAGTGACTAATCACCAAGTAGTTTGACTGGCTGCTTAAAGACGACTGATTCACTGTATTATACCGCCAATAACTCTTTCGGTTTAAATCGTCAAAGTCTGACTGTTGAGCCGTAATAATAGTACTCGTAATCACCAAAGGGCTTTGAAATAAAAGTTAAATTCAACCATTACATCCATTCCAGGCACATTTGCTTGAACTACATACATGCAATTGAAAGTTAATACGCAAGATGAAACAAAAATGTATTAGTTTACAGTATCCTGAGTAAATGAGTAAAAGGCGAATAGTTGCAAAAACTGAGGTTTTTAATTAATTTTCGCGGCCAAAAATCGTCAGGAAGATACATTAAGCATTGTATCCCTTTTGAAACAAGGTCTGCACTTGAGTATAATCTCCGTTTAAAGTTTGTCTCATATTTTAAATATAGGAAGATTTACAATTACTAATGTCTGCATAATATATTTTAAATACAGTTCATTAGAGAGCTTAGATTAAATAAAACGTTCAACTCAAAATTGCAAAATAATAAGGTCATACAACTTGCGCCGAGTACGTGTCGACGGTAGACCATTTTTATATACGACTCTTTTTATTCTGCTTGTCTAATAGATATTGCCATCATCATTGCATCAATCAATCGACCGAATAGGTAGCCAAATGAAATCAATGTACCAATCAATCAATCTGAATAAGTAGCCAAATCAAATAACTGTACTAATCGATCGACATAAATATGTAGCCTAATAAAATCAATGTAGCAATCTATCGACCCTATTAAGTACCCAAGTCGAATCAATGTACCAGTATATTGACCTGAATAAGTAGCCAAATAAAATCGAAGTACCAATCGATCAGTCCGAATAAGTAGCCAAATCAAATAAATGTATCAATCTATCGACCCGATTAAGTACCCAAATCAAATCAATGTATCAATCTATCGACCCGATTAAGTACCCAAATCAAATCAATGTATCAATCTATCGACCTGAATAAGTAGCCAAATCAAATCAATGTACTACTCGATGGACATGAATAAGTAGCCAAATCAAATCAATGTACCAATCGATGTACCCGAATAAGTAGCCAAATCAAATAAATGTACCAATCGATCGACCTGAATAAGAAGCCAAATCAAATCAATGTACCAAGCGGTGGACCCGAAAAAGTAGCCAAATAAAATCAATATATCAATCTATCGACCCGAATAAGTAGCCAGATCAGATCAAATCAGCTGTTAAATTAATTTCTGGTTCGCAATCCTGGATGTGCATATTTTGATGGTATTTTTTTTTCTGACGCATTAAAATATACGAACCATGCATTTTTATTGATAATATTCTTTAATCCATTGTCAAGGGATGTAGCTCGTATGTTTCCTAGGAAAAAGTAAAGATTACTCTTTTGGCTATCTTGATCTGGATTGTCTCGAGTTTATCGACTTCAACCCCGTGAAACGTAACGTTTCATGTGTGAATTCATTCATTCAGGAAGAAAAAATATTGGACGTTTTGAAGAATTTGTTTTGTTTTTTTTTTAAAAAATAGTTGATGCTTTGTTTATTGTACTTGGTTTATACGGCTATCCATTATTTGATATAACTCTGAAGTAATTTTAACAGCTTAGCTTTTATTTTTTCGGAGTATATGCTTACCTTTCTTTACCTTAATTTGGAAGGTTTATATGTGTCAAGTGTTTGGCCATTTAACTCTATAATTGTCATGGTTAACTTTGAATCAGTAATATATAGCTACGATTGTGCTGACGTGCCGTTAAACCCTATATGTACACATATGACTTGAATCTTAGTATTTGTCTCGAACATGATAGGACCAATTTATACCGTTGATGATCATTATACTGCTGCCTTAGTCCACACCAGTAAGGCCTTTGTCCATTTTTACATGGGACTCTGCTGGAAAGAGACACTCGCACGCAGATATATTTTTCTTTAATTCAGGTTACACAGTAATATTGAAAATATGTATCATTGATTTGATTATAATTCATACCCCTCAGTCACAGCTCTAACAGCCTATTCAACAATTATGCCCAAGTTTAGTTTATAAAGCTCTCGTTTGTCATCGAACTTTTGTATGTATTTCTACACATTTATATTTATCAATACGGACGTTGTCCTAGCTCATGCCAACATAATAACCACATATTTGAAATATATTTTGTAGGAAATAAACAGATACCATGCCAATACAGTTTAATCTGTTGATAAAACTAAACATTCATTCACATTCCACACTCGAACATTGCTCGAGTCATTGTGGTAACTGCGTGCGTGTCAAGGAAACTTTCAAAATTATTGAATGAATTGAAGATTGTTGTTATTGTTCCCAAAATAGATCCCACTCAGTGCGTGTTAAACGATTTGGTATTGCAAAGAAAATGATCATATGAATCGAATGTACTCCTTCAAGATGGCGAAAATTTACATATCCTGCTATAATGAATTCATTTTTACCAGACAAATTTTTTTTGTTGTTTTTGTATTTTGCCTACTTTGGAATTGCAAGTAACGAACCAAACACAAATATGATTTTGAATCTGATGTTGTGTATAGCGTCTACAATCGCCTAGTGGATCATAAAAGTTGTTCGTCTATATTGTACACATATTTTGATACAGGGAAAATAAATTATGAAAATTATATGTCAGCAAAATCCACCTCATGTGAAAATCATGAGGGAATAATTAGCGGTATTATAATTTAAGTTATAAGCTGTGACTGTTTATGTTGTATTGAATCGACAACATTATTTTTGCATGAAAATGCTTTTAACGACTTTATTAGCTCGCTTGATTGAAAGGTTACGCGACCATCAGTATGGCTGTTCCGCCACCTGGCTATCAAATATTGCTTGTTGCTACATTCGGGACTATACTTCTGATCCAATTATTAACAAACTTATAATATTGGATTATATCATCGACATCTCTGACCAGGTCGATAATTAGCGAAATAAGGCGATAATACATCTGATTGGCTAGGATTGTTACAACTCGGCAGGCCATATTACTTATCCCATTTTGATTAAACTTGAAATGTTGGCTTATATAGTCAAGGTTTCGGATGAACTCAATAATAAGTGATATGCACTCTTGATATCGAGGTCATCTAGTATGGTACACTGCATTCTTAACTACAATTATTCTAGTATAAGAAACCCTCTAGAAATGCGATATTCACTTTTGTATTAAACATAACAGGTCGAATTTGCAGAAAAGCGCGTATGTTCCGCTTTTAAATTTTTAATCTGAATCAAGCATAATAATCACTGACTAATTTTACCACAAAATGACTCTTGGACTAGAAATGTTCAAAAGTTGACTTGCTTTTGAAACAATCAGTTTACACTTGCTACAACTGAGAAGAGAATAGTCTGCAAAGTTTTAATTAGCAAAATCGTGTATTTTTGACTGGTACAAGGTTAATATGAGTAAAGGTAATAAAACTCTGACATACTGTATATTAGGATCACGCCATAATATGTTTCTTATAGCAAGGCTGGTACTCTAATATTGTTACTAGTGAGAACGGAATATGACTTGAATCAAAATGCTTTTATTTCCCGCTGGAAAGATTTATATACACTTTAAAGCACATGTACACACAGCCTCCATAGATCTTAGTCAAATCATACAATACATGAATTAAGTATTAAACAATGATGTTATTTATAATATCATAACAAGTTGCTAAATATAATCGCTATAAAAATCTGTCTTTTTTAATGCTCCACACGGAAGTTGGAATGGAATATAGTATTTTCCTTGTCCGTCCATTTGTCCGTTAATTCATCTATCGCACATCGTTTAAGTTTTGCATTCTGATGAGTTTCACAATCACTACTGGCTACAAGCCATGCACTTTGGAACATGGATACAACTTCATGCATACAACACATTCACCAAAACGTATGTTGCTCTGATCTTTATTTCTGACATCATCGTAGGAGAAAATTAAATTGCAGCACATATTGTTCTAACGGACGGTTTTGTATGGACATGAGTTTATTTTAAATGTATATCAGTTTCGTAAAGAATATGGCTTGCATTCCCAAGCTCTCGTACTTATTCCAAACAACATAGATCATCTCCAAGCAACACAGATCATCTCCAAGAAATATCGATCATCTCCTAGCAACATGGATCAAGCAACATGGATCATCTCCAAGCAACATAGATCATATCCACGCAATATGGATCATCTCCAAACAATATGGATCATCTCCAAGGAATATAGAGCATCATCAAGCAATATGGAATATCTCGAAGCAACATAGATCATCTCCAAATAATATGGATCATCTCCAAGCAACATAGATCATCTCCTAGCAACATCAATAATCTCCAAGCAATATAGATCATCTCCTAGCAATATAGATCATCTCCAAACAATATAGATCATCTCCAAGCAACATTGATCATTTCCAAGCAATATCAATCATCTCCAAGCAATATGGACCATCTCCAAGCAATATAGATTATCTGCAAGCAATATGGATCATCCTCAAGCATTATAGATCTTCTGCAAGGAATAGGGATCATCTCCAAGCAATATGGATTATCTCTAAGCAACATAGATCATCTCCAAGCAATATGGATCAGCTCCAACGGGACAATTTTAAAGCACGAATGGAAGCGTTAAATTGTACGGGACAATTTTAAAGCACGAATGGAAGCGTTAAATTGTACAAGTGAATTGGTATGAATGTATTGATTTGTATCGTTGTTACAATGATCATGCATTTTGTATTCGAAGGATACATATGTAGACATGTTTTAGATATAACATAATGAATCTTAGATAATTTGAAATGCCATACATTCACTGCTTTGTAGAGCAGTGTTGGATTTCAGCTGAAAAAAGCATACAGTTGATTTACTATTAGATTATTCTATCAGTACCATCACAAAACGTACATTCTTTAAATGGCTAAATGCAATATTTTATTAAACTGAGCATTTTATTCTGTATGTAATTTTAAAAAAAGATTGGTTGTCTGGTTTCAAAGTCACTTTAAACACATTATTGGTTTCATCATGATATGGTATTTGAAGGTATGCGATTTTTCAAGGGCTTACCTGGTCTGGAATCGTCCCCTTGACTCTTTGAATACCAGTCTGACACTCAGCCAATTGATATTTATTTAAATTAGAATCATGTGCTCTGTTCCTCTGATGCTACTGTAGCCATTTACGGCAGTTTTGCTGCTCGTGTATACTCAACTATATTTTTATAGAAAATACATGCTTCTGTAAATAGATAATTTTTCATAACGGTAAGTCTAGATTTAGTTGACTGCATTGTCGATCTTGGAAAACAAACCTCACTTTCTATTGGAGTTATTCCCCTTCTGAAAATTTAAATGTTCAAAAATATAGTAGGTCAGACTAAATGTCCAAGTCATTCTAACAAGAGTAGTTACTACCATATAAAATGACTGACTGGATTTGTTCCTGCAAAATTAATGCATACTTTCTTTAAGATTTTTGAAGTCCTTTCCAAAGAAGAAAGCATGACAGCAGGCCAAATCGCCATGGGCTCACTTGAGTCATACTAATAATCATTATCAATACTCGTGTCTGCCAGTCATCACAATTGACAACATGGACACAGACTTATTCAGCTCTGCCATTCTTAACATATTGTAATGCACTATGATATCTCATCAGTATCAATTAATGCTTTTATAAGTCCATACAAGTAATTAATGCAGCCAATATAGATAATGCTGAAGAATAATATTTGCATTGAGAACACCGGATAATCTCATTTTCATACCACAATTCATATCTTGTACACATTATTTTATAGAGTACAATTTTTCTCTGTTTTGGACAACTATATGGTGCAGTGAAGCTACAATTGTTAAAGGGTACAACATCTGTCACTCACTATAAAATATTCTAGGCTAACATCCTGGTTGTGGCAAGGAATGCTTTTCAAATACTGACAATGAACATCAGTTCATGCTGCGACATGTTTGCTCAACATTAGGGTTAAGGTCCCACGTTATATAGCAATACAGATCATGACCTCGACATACATGCATATGTTAAATGACTCTGATGCACTAGAATAGTCTAAAGAAAAATTCCTGGAAGACTTTGTCATCTAAACTCAGCTTTCAACCATTCCTTATAGGAAGATTTGCATAGATAAATATCGAGACATGTGCAGTCAGTGACGCTAATCTTCATTTGTATATCTCTGCTTGAAATTATTATCTTTTTTATAGACAGAGTCTCCATTATAGGCTCATAGATTTCTTGCACCAAAAGTGCATACTGGAAAAATAACTCTTAGTTTACTTATCTCATGATATACAGGAATAAAGTCTTCCTGCCTTTGTGAATCACAACGCGCTACATTTACAATCAATGTCACTTGTTCTCTTTTACAAGTTCACTCGAGGAGTGTAGAAATAAAATTCTCTTTTACAAGTTCACTCGAGGAGTGTAGAAATAAAGTTCTCTTTTACAAGTTCACTCGAGGAGTGTAGAAATAAAGTTCTCTTTTACAAGTTCACTCGAGGAGTGTAGAAATAAAGTTCTCTTTTACAAGTTCACTTGAGGAGTGTAGAAATAAAGTTCCCTTTTACAAGTTCACTCGAGGAGTGTAGAAATAAAAGTCTCTTCTAAATGATGCTCTGGATACCCAGAAATAAGCAACAACAAAACCAATATGCCTTTTGTAAAAGGAAGTTTTCAATAAACATCGGTATTGTCATTTTCAGTGCTGATTACAATTGTAGTACAGGACGTCACTAAAGCAACATTGGGAAATTAACATCAGGCCGTTCTGCTACTTCTTTTGTTTGTCTTGGTTCTGACTTTTCTCCTGGAACGGGCTCTAGTTCTGATTTTGTTTTCGTTTTCTTCTAGCTCTGAAAAGCCTCCTTTTTCTCTTCTTTTCTCATTCTTGGAGCACTGTGCAGACCCATATCATTTTTCTTGACTATGATAACGGGTATCTCGATATTAAACTCTTTTCTTCTGTATTAGTGGTTCCATTTTATGAAGTCGTGGACACCATGAAGCATAATGTCATTTATCGTGACAGACATAACGTGTATCTTGACTTTGGTCTGAAAAAGAGTACCCTGGAGTTTTCAAAAGTCTTGTTGCAAGTATTTTATGTCGTATAATATTTTCTAAATCTCTGACCAGAAGTGTCATCTGTTGTCGCTTTTCCATCTTCACAGCCAGAAAATGCATAGTTGTATTCTCTTACTTACAGGGTGTATCTATAATGATATGATTCGCGGCATGGCGAATCTCCTAGCATGGCTACAGAAAAGTCTGGTCATAGAACATAAAATAAATATTTTCTATCTTCAGGCTTGTACAGTCTCAGTAATTTTGCAGCATTCATATACATTTCCTGCATAAGGATTTTCCATAGAAAATGGTGACATTGTTCTTTGCATTTCAAAGTAAAGGTCCATACACTGATTTAGATATATAACTATATTTTCCGCAGACTTCGACCAAGCGTAAGTAAAGACATATACTGGAAAATTTGGTGAAATTCAATTCCTGGTCTGTCATTATATATACTCCCCTACAGACGTTGAATCCGTCTAATTTGGTGTTGCACACAATTAAAACTAATTTATCTAATATCCAACACCTACTCTCTAACACGTTTTGGTGTGACTATTTACCAAAACTATGTGCTTCGACACCAGGAAAAGATAGTTTGTTTACTACATTCTACGCTATGGCAGCCGTAATTAAGTAGTCTTCATTAAATTTGTATCTACTGCAATTAAAACGTCTCTATTCACTAAATTATGTGTTATTGCAACAGCAAAAGCCAATTCATTGTTAAGAGTCAAAGTGAGTTTACATCGCTAAGTTGTATGATACGGGAACAGTAAATGTCAGTTTCATAACTAAATTTATGTGCAACTGCAACAATTAAAAGTCATTTTCTTCAACATAATGGGTGATATTGGAACATTCAAAGCCAGTATCGTGACTACATTGTGAGCCTCCGCAACAGTAATAGTCAGTGTCTTGACTCAGATGTGTTCTACTCCACGAGCAGAAGGTAGTTTCTTAAATAAATTTGCTTATTCTGCAACAGGAACTGCCCGTATATTCACTAAAGTGCGTGCTAATAAAACAGTAAAAGCCGACGTCTACACTAAAATGCATGGTACTGGAAGAGTAAAAGTCAATGTCTTCACTAAAGTGTATACTACTGCAAAAATTTAAAGTCAGTTTCTTCACCAATGTGCTATGCTCTTGCAGCAGTAAAAGTTCGATTTTGCAACAGTAGACGTCAGATGTTTTTATTAAATTGTGTGATACTGGAACCCTGAAAGTCGTTTCTTCAATATGTGGACGCAACTGCAACAATAAAAGTCAGTTTCTTTATTAAGTCGTATCCTACTGCAACAATGTAGACCAGTCTCTTTACTAAAGATGAATGCTACAGCAAAAATCAGATTCGCCACTGCAAAGGAAACGTAGGTTCTAATCACTATATTTTAATAATACTGCTTCCATAAGAAGATGCTTCTCGACCAAAATGAATGCTATTACTGCAGTAAAAGTAATTTTGTTTCATTAAAACGGGTTCTACTGCAGCAGTGTAGGTCATGTAGTACATAAAAGTGTGTGCTATTGCAAGAACAAAAGTAATTTCCGTCACTAAATGTTGCGATATTAGAGAAGTAAACTTCAGTTTCATCACTAGATTTTGTGATATTGGAACATTCAACGTTAGTTTCATTACTGTGTGATACTGAAACATTTGAAGCTAATTTTTTATTTTACAGACAATAGAAACAATCTCCTCTTTCGGGTTTACGACACTAAGTTATGGCTATAAATGTAGCTTTGTAAAATTTGTCATCCAAAACTTAAAAGTAGAAAAAAATCTGGCTAAGCGCAATTTTTGTAACATTTCAAAATATCTTTAACTCAGCACATTCTAGTTTAGCTTAACAATGAGACAAAACTTTAATTGTGGTTTCAATTGGTAGAATAACATAATTATTTCATAATAAGATCAACTAATTTATGACAGTGCATACAACATAGGTTTGCAAATCTGTATAATTTGTCACAGAAGCTGCAAAACAACATTCTAGCCGGTTTGACAGTGTAAAATACTGTTAATAACATACATAAAAGTTTTTAGTGCGAATCATAGATTTAGAATAATCAGGACTTTACAACCCTAGTTTTTGGATTGAAAAAGCAACGCATTGCTTGTTCTTAAATATGTTCATTTGTTCATCTCTCTTCTGTTTTTCTACTTTCACTCCATGTATAATTAGGGTTGTATGGAGTATGAAGATGGCAAGGGGATGGTAGATGTTTCTGTAAACGATGGGATTGATGACCAGGGGTCATTGGCAAAAAAGACTGGCAAATGCAACAGAAAGGGATTCCACTATTTGAGGAAAGGTGCTGAAGAAGAACACTAATCACCAACGCAGTATTCTGCCTTCCAAAATGCAACAAGACGTTTTGGATGCAGTAACACTACAAACGCTAGCATCATATTGACTACAACATCGTAAGGAAAACAGGCAGGCTTGATGTCGGAAGACGAAAGATATGGTAAGTACAGAATACTGGACTGACTGCAGTCTCATAGTCTAAAAGCTCGGTATCACGTATCACTCTAGAAGACGCCACAAAGGCAAAACGAGCCCCAAACATTGAAGAAGGAGAATGATAACAAGCATTTGTGTTCGAACTGTCCAACCAACTAGGCCAAATGGAAATAAACTTCGAGAATGTCTTGGAAATTTGGTCATCCATCAGACACTCTGTTTACGCAGCTGTGTCTTAATCCATCCACACGTAAACATCACAATTGGCTTGATGAAAAAGATGCTGCCTTATAAAGACCAATGATTGAGAAACATAGGTGAAGAAGAAGGCCTGTTTAGAGGACAGTACTTCATCATCAGAGAAAGCAGCTTTTAACATTAAGATGACTGTCCAGTGCAAATTCAGAGAGTTCCAAGACTCATGACTATGCAATAATGCTGACTAGATTCAGTCCTATGCAGACAGGAAATAGATGAAAACTTCTATGATGCTTTAAAGAGAATATACTGGTTACAGTCGCCAGGAACATCTCCACTACTGAGTGCTGACAGTACCACACCGTTCAATGGCAACGAAAACTAATTTCAATGATGGTCAGAACGTTTCAACAACAACCGCTGTCAACAGTCATCAGTTGAGACGAAAATTATCGACTACCACAAGTGTAAATCAACATATTAATTGCTGATCCTCCAAAGCTTGCAAAATTTGAGAAGGCAATTAATCTGCTATTAAATTGCAAAGCACCTCGAGGAGATGCTGATCCAGAAAAACGTCTACAAAGTCAGAGGCTCGCACAAGGCACAGAAACTCTCAGAACTCTTTCAGTCCAGTTGCACTCATAAAAATATGCTGCAAGTAAAAAAGGATGCATCCATAGCCCACTTGTACAAGAAGAAAAGCAATCGTGCCAAAACCATCGGAAAGTCTCCTTGCTGTCAATAAATGGCATAATTCAGGACTCTGCTGAATCGTCTTGTGCATTACATCGATAAAGGGCTAGTACCTGAGATCCAGTGTTGCTTCGGGAAAGGACTAGAGACTACTTACATGCTTCGTCAACTTCAGGTGAAATGCCAGAAACAGAGCCCGAAGATCAGCGCAACATTCACCGACCTGATAAATGCCTTTGACACAGTTACCTGTGGAGGCATTTTTGTAAGATCATGACAACATTTACTTGCACAGTGCAATTCATCTCCAAAGTTCGGCTATTCCGTTATATCATGTTCGTTCGTCTCTTGATGACAGCGACTCATCTGAACCCTTTCCAGTGACCAACGCAGTCAAGAAAGTTCTGTTGGTCACATTCTTCTTCAGTGTCCTCCATGCCTACTGATACTTCCGTGACCTTGACTTTGGCATTTATATCAGATACCGGACTGACGACACACTCTTCAATCTGAGGAGACTATAGGCGAGGAACAAGGTACATAAAGTGACTGTTCGTGATCTCCTATTTGCTGACGACTGTTTCCTGCAGGCCAAATGAGAGTCTGACATGCAGCACACTATTAGCAATTTCTTTTCAGCAAATGACAATGTCGATCTTACAATTAATGTCAGCAAGACCTTGGTGATGCACCAGCCTGCACCATTAATGCTGTACTTTGAGTCTTCCATCACAGGAAAGGTCGATATCCCCGAAGCAGTGGACAAGTTCACCTATCTCAACAGTACATTGCCATGTACAGTCCACACCAATGATGAAACCAATGTCAGATTTTCTAAAACACGTATTGGATTGGGAACCCAGAGGAAACAAAATTGAAGGCCTACAAAGTCATTGTGATGCCGACCTTGCTGTATGATTGCGAAACCTAGAGTATACAGATGACATGGCAAGAAACTGAACAATTTTGACATCGACTTCCTAAGGAAACTGAGGAGGATAAAACGGCAGGACAGTATCTGATACAATGAGGCTCTCACACTAGCAAGCATTTCAAGTATCCAAAATCTGGTGATCAAAATTACAGTTGAGATGGGCAGGCCACGTCACCAGAATGCCAGAAGAGCGAGTAACAAATGCGATCTGACGGAAGGATAGCTATTTCAGGGTGGTCAGAGAAAACGTTTCAAAGATTCCCTGAAGGCATGCTTGAAAGACTTCAAAACTGACCCCGTGTCTTGAGAAGATATCGCACAGGATTGCTCGACCTGGTGTAGTTTTATCAATACTGGAGCAACAGACATTGAGTTGGGTAGAATTGCAGGGCTAGATCAGAAGCGTGAGTATCGTAAGTCTCAGAAACCGCATCGCGTTCTTTATTGAACAAGCATCCCAAGCCACATCTTCCATTATATGTGCCACAAGCAGTTCAAAGCAAACTGTTGCCTTATCAGCCACTCAAGTACTCACAGAAACCAAACCAGTTAGTGATGTCATAAGTCATTTTCAAACTCGAAGGACGTACATCAATAACCTTATGTCGTCCGCAAAGGAGTTTCTTCACCCCAAAAGGTGGGCTGGATAGTAAATATGGAATATTGGTGGTACTGAATTGTGTGCTGGGTAGTAGGTCAATAGGTAATAGTCAAGCATATGTTACACCTATTGACGTTTTTGAACTTCATGTTGCCCGTTAGAGGTTATATATCCGCACCATTAGAGGGCATAGTGCCATTCCCACGTTAAATTCGTATTGTCCTCAGACAGCCTATACAGATGTTAAACACTTTTAATGTAAATATTATAAATTTCGGCCTATTACTGATAGACTATATGCAAATCTTTAACAATATAATAGGAAATACCCTAGTACTTTTCAAGTTCTAAAATACATTAGAGGTCTTCTGGTAGCATAGTAGATAGTCAATATTAAAATCAAATTATCCTTTGTAGGATTCATTAATTTCCCTTGTGTGAATGAAGTGTAAGTCTCCTACTAAATTCCTATTGTATACAGAGTGACATATCTTCAGGTTAAATTCCCATCGTCGCACATGTGTCAACCATAAACGTCTTTAATGTCCCATGGGGCGCTCTAATTAATGATTGGCTAATTTCTTTATTTTATCTTTTGTAAACAATACAATTATGAACTCTTTTGAAGTTGAACTATTCTCTCAGCGTCCTAAATCTAAGCTGGCAAATTTGTAACATTTCACTTCCAAAATGAAGTTATAAACAAACCCCAAAAGTATTCGTCTAAACAATAATGTTAACTAGTTTTGTGCGTAAAATCTTTATAACTATTTTATTCTCTCTCTCTCTCTCTCTCTCTCTCTCTCTCTCTCTCTCTCTCTCTCTCTCTCTCTCTCTCTCTCGCTCGCTCGCTCGCTTGCCGGTGTTCTCAATTAGTTGGAAGTATCTCTGGTCTCAAAATCAATAATTCCACTACGTGTATTGCTTCAGACAAAGCCAGCAGGTAATGGCTGGCAAAATAGTAAAATTTATTAAACAACAAAACAATCTTATGAATGAAGATTAGCCTGGCTTGATACCGAACGTGGTTGCAATAAGACTTGCACCAGTAACATATCTATCAATTTTAGTGTGAAACTTAAATTTAGTATAGTAAAAACTCTAAAACAACAGATTTTGGGTTTCATGGGGGATTTATATAGGATATTTGTGTGGTTTTGATTTATAAACGTAAGCCAGTTTCCTGTTGGCAAGAAACGTGTTTGATCCTCTTTCCATTCTTCTTTTACTCCATGTTTGATAATATTGCTAGTCAGTGGGAAATATGAAGATGGTCAAGGTTGATAGTTTTGTTTAAAAGGGATGGTAATAAACATGCAGAGACGTTAGGAATTTTAGTTTATTTATAAGTGGATAGGAAGCAGTATGCTGAATAGTAAATGTCGGCTCTAGTACATATGCAGCAGGGGAGGTGAACAGACCACTTGTCTGAATCGTCATTTGTCTAAAAAATAAGGTTCCTACGAAGGCTGAAAATAATGTCGATAACGCTAAACCAAAGCTTCTAACTGACCGAGAGTTTCTCTAATTGGGTTAGCTTATCTCGTTACTTTATCTCCAACTCTTTGGGTGTGTTTCGTTTACTCGCCGGGTCACTCAATATTGGTCGTTCACCTCCCCTGCTGCTATAATTAACCAAAGATTTTATCAAGACCTATACGATACCTAGATCTTGGGTCATGTAAATTTATTGTTATAAATCCGAACGGAACAGCTTGTGCTTTTGAAAAGAAGTTTTTAAACTTAATCATGTCCATATCCCCTGAACACCAAGTATAATAAATATTTTGTAAGGTATAATTATCTACTCCATTAAACACAACTAAAATATTGCAGTTATCTCTCATCACTTTAGGTATTTGTGTATATCGCTGAGTAACATAAATCACGTCAGTATTTTCATGTCTGCCGCTGGAAAATATCCGAGCTGGATTTGATTGTTTATCTAACATAATATCGTCATATACGACGAGGTTATTAATAAATTCATCTAGGTCATCTACAGATGGCGCTTCATCAATATCGGTAATAAAATCAACAACATCATTGCCGTCTTCATTCAGCAATTTTGCATTTTCATTAAAATCTTTAAGTACTTCGTAACATCGTTGATCATCTACAGATGGTGCTACTAAATATAATTTATCCCACTTGAGCCATCGTATTATCAGATTAAGTAATAATTGTGTCTTACCAGATCCAGATGGGCCTATTATAATCATTCTAATAGAATTTGGTAGTGCTGGATGGTGCCTTACTGGTTCTTGTTTTCGTGACGCTGAGAAGTCAATTATATCCATATAATAAATAATATGAATTTATATTGTGTTCGATGTAGAGCACCCACGTCCACCACTGGATTAACAACAATAACAACAACAAAAAAAAAAGACGTGCAATTACAGGCAAATGTGTTAAATGTGGCACAAGAAAATATAAATTTATTCCTCGTGACTTGTCAGTCAACGGTGGAGATATCGCTGTTTCATTAGGGAAATTACCAGGAACTCCATGGGCTAAATATCCCGGTGAGAAACATCTTCCTGGATATAATTGTTGTGGTCCTGGAACTCGACTTGATATCCGACTTGATGATCAAGATCAACCAAGACCTGGAGAGTATCCAATAAATAAGATTGATCAAGCGTGTCATGTTCATGATGTTGCGTATAAAAGTAAAGATTTACAACAACGGCATCTCGCAGATGTTAAATTGATTCATGCGTTAACTTCTATACCCAATAAATCTGTCAGAGAAAAACTCGCTAGTTTTCTAGTAAAATCTGCTATGAAAGGTAAAATAATGCTAGGGGCTGGTAATTAATTATATAACTATTATAATGGAATCTGTTTATTATAGCCCAAGAGGATATTGGAGGGGCAGAGCAGCGATTAGTAAACTTGCTGAAGCTGCAAAAGTCTCACGTTCTGTTGGTGCAGCGTGGTTAGCACAACAGGCAATATGGTAAATTTATCTACCACCACCTAAAAAAATTCAGTATGCACATTTTGATGTCAGCATCCCTAATGAAGTTCATCAAGCAGATATTTTATTTTTACCACATGACACCATTAAAATTAGCAGACGTCAATCACGCACGTATAAATACGCATTGACTGTCATTGACGTTGCAAGTAGATATAAAGAAGTGGAACGATCATCAACAAAGACAGCATCTGAAGTTGCATCTGCGTTTGAACAAATTTATCAACGTGGTGGTCTACGATGGCCACAATTATTACAAGTTGATCCTGGCAAAGAATTTCTTGGTGCGGTATTATCGTTGATGAAAAAAAATAACGTTAAAATCAGACGAGGACACACTGAAATTCATCGTGATCAGGCAATCGTTGAACGATTTAATTGAACACTTGCTGAGCGGTTATTTGGATATCAATATGCAAGGGAAATATCCACTGACTTTAAGTCCGGGGAGAGATCTCGTGAATGGGTTGCAAGGTTACCAAGTGTGATAGCTGCGTTAAATATTGAAATTACTCGTGCAACTTCCATGAAACCTTCTAATGCGATCACAAAAAAATATATACCAATACGCCAACATGAATCTTCCTCTCAACCAGTATTAGGTAATGTAACTGTAAGATATTTATATGAACCTGGTGAACTTGAAGGTGGTAAAAAAAGAACAACTGATCCTATCTGGAGTGTGAGTACACATAAAATTTCTAGCGTGGTAAGATCCACAGGTAGACCTGCAATCTACAGACTAGATTCTACGGCTCCTCAACGTGGATTTGTACGTGAACAATTACAAGTAATTCCTGAGGACACACAATTACCACCACCTTCACTTATGTAAACTAGCACCTCTACGTCGATTACATTCGAGACATGTCAGCATCACATTATCACGTGTATGACCAGGATCACTATTAATTCTGTCTACGGTAAATTGTCTGGGATTATTATTCGAATATTGCCACAACATTACTGCGTTACAGCTTGCACAATGATTATTCTGTCGTTGTTTTAGTGTTATAATAAATTCAGTATCAATATCAAAGTCACGCTTATTTTTTTTTGTCACATTGCTTATAACCAGATAGTTTTTTTCTTATTACGTCATTGCCAACAGTTTGATCATTATTTTCTCTAAAATTCATAATAACCCTGTGCAGCTGTGATATTCTTCTGACTCGAGACACTGCGAGGTAAACTAAATTTTACCATTCGATCCGATCATCGACAATCCAGATATTTGTATTAGAAATAGTTAATCCTTGTGACGAGTGAATCGTTATAGCGTATCCTAACGTCCACGGCGATTTATTCATGCCTAATGTGCTCTCAACAACATCAACAGCAACCAAAAAAATATCATTCAAGACAAGATTTTGTATTCCACCACCAGGAATTTCAACTTCAATGTTCTGTCGTCGAGTATCTGCTGGGCGATAACATAATGGTACAGGTAGACTTGAAAACTTTTCTTTATGTAACAGAAATAATTTCTCTTGCAGTTCATCACGAACTATTTTTCTACTTGCGACTATCAAATCAGCAGGTCTCCATAAATTCAAAAAATCATTCATAGTAATTTCTGGAATTACTTTACGCATTATCTCACATTGTATTTTATCTTGCTGCAGTCTGATTAACCTTTTAAGTTCCTTCAGCGGTTCATCAATAGCTCTATGGTCATCATTTATTTCTTCATAATAATCTACATTATTCTTCAGCCATTCATGTGGAGACTGTCCAATAAAGGGTGATGGTTGACCACGATCGCCACACATTATTACAGCAGTATTCTTTGTCAATAACCAATCAAGAAATGTTTTTCATATTTCTAACGACACCATGTCCACCTCGTCCCAGATAATATACTTAGGTATATATTTCTCACCCATTCGCTCAGGAGTCCATGTGTCTCCTCACCATCTGAAGAAACTATGATATGTACATGATTTTACTCCTCGTTCTTTTTTTTTCTCTGGCGAGTTTATGTGTAGGTGTCAAAACAATTATATCTGAATGGTTGTTCAGGAATAATTTAATAACACGAGTTGTTTTACCTGAACCACCACATCCATTAAGATAAACAATCTTATGTCTAGCCACAGGATCATACACAGATGGTGCTGATGACTTTGATGCTTGATTATTATTTTTGTAATATATTTCCTTAATTTCAACGTCGGCAGATTCAGAATAACTAAGTATATTTTCTTGTTTTATTCTCCATGATCCCCATTCACCATTACCAAGTAGCGGCTTTAACAAATCCGTATATTTTTTATTTATATAAAACGAATCCGTAGCAACTCTGACAGCGTAACGAGGAAATCTATTTATCATCGACAGTAGATTTATCAACGTAGGCTAGCATTGAAGATCTTAAATGAGTAAACTGCGGTGAGTCGCCATCAATATAGCTTACAATTGTACCTAGTTTGGTTCCGTCTGATAAATAAGCATTACTTCGATTTATAAATGTGTTTTTTTCCGTTGTATCAGCGATTATAAAATCGAGTTCAGCATCGTCCATAATTAATCTTGTACAGTGTCGTTTATGATCATATGATCCTCCTTGTGTAAATTTACCGATTATCTTTCTACCAAGATCTTTTGCAAGTTGGCATCATCAATATTAAATCTATCCGGTTCTGGTAACCAAACATGCTTCTGTGAACTATACGATACGATATAATTGCCTCATTTATCTTTAATAATGTCAAAATTCCAGCATCGAGCATATATCGTAATAGTACTATTGGAACCCAACATTTTTCTGAAAAATGTTTTTCCAAACCAAGCATAAGTAATCGGATGGAGATTTTCTGTAAACTCGAATGATTCTATATATGCGAATCCGGTTAAGTCAAAATCTGGTAAGGTTCCGTTTATTGCAGCTCTGGTCATCTCATGTGATGGATGTCCAAATCTCTTAAAGTATTCAGAACACTCTCCGCATCCAAGAAAACTTCCAGGATAACATGCTACCATATCAACTGAGATAACGTCGCTATAATCGTATTTAGTATTCCATAATCCACCGTGTCCATATTCAATACAACTTTTCTGGACATCCAATCGTGTCGGTTTCCATGAATTTTTCTCCTGAGCAAAGTGAACAGCAACTGATGGAACGGTAAAACAATTATTTAGTAATTGTCCAACCTTGACATCGTCAGAAGTATATTTTAATGCAAGATTTTTCATTTCTACTTGAAGAGATTCTGTACGATAAATATCCCCACCGGGCCATACAAATTGATCATAACAATCATATTCTGAACTTTGAAACAACCAAACAGATACAGGGTCACTGTTACTAATATTCCTGATAAAATCAAATATATGACCATTATAAAATTTAACCGTTCTGTCTCGTGGAAATATTGTTACTGCCACAGTCCATGCATGCGCATTATGATCAATAATATCTATCGAAGCTCCTCTTGATTCATATTTCGATTTATATAAAATCTCTCCCGTTAACGTCTTCACTGTTATTGGAAATTTTAATATCTTTCCAAGCTCAGCAACATCTTTAATAGATGCTCCAGTATCTTTAACTGCTTCTGCCCACGTATTTATTTTTTTACGTCGTAAATCTGTTAAACCATTACCACGTATTGCGTTTGTGAAGTGTTCTGTAACTCGTTCAGCTACACAGTTTATTCTTGATTCAGACAGTCTCATCGGTTTGAGATCCGTAACGTTAGGTTTATTATTCAGCGGATATGTTGCATAGACAACCGCAGTCACAAGGTATGCGCGTTCATAATGCGGTTTGTCAATACCAGTAAGTATTCCGGGTTTGGATTTATTATTCAAGAGAACAATATTATTCCCGACTGTATGCGGACTGGATCACGCTTGTCACGGATAATCCAAGTGTTGTCGGTCTGTTCTTACGATAAATTTTATTAAAATAAAATATTTTTGGTCAACATGGTGGTTAATAATCATTATTCCTCGTTTGTCATTCATTATAGTATCGACAACATTTCCAACTCTGAATGTTGACCACACATGAGCCGTACCATCGTCACGAAATTCCTTCTTGGCTTCACGGATACGTTTAGTTATATCTTCATTTGTTAAGCTAGATCTTCCATCGAAACACGAAATTTATATTCTGGTAGTCTGTCAAGATCAAATCTTGTTCCCGCTGAGACTGCGGAAGGCTCAATGGCGGATAATTCCATTATTATAATTAAGACAAATATTTAAATTGAATTTTAGTATATATATAATGATTCAAACAAAGAATCGATGTATTTGGCTCAAAATCGGATATACTTCTCCTTGTAACAAAGCATGCGTGAATGAATTATGCAGCTACCATATGCAGTGCGTTAGACATAGTAGTCTAGGTCCAAAACCATGTGTGCAATGTGGTGTTGGAGTCAGAGGAAAAATGCGGCGGTAAAAAATACAGAGAATTAAAACGATATTATGACCAAAATAAATAATACTTTGACATTGTCAGGTAAATCTCCTATAAAAACCGCAAAAGATTATCTGGCCAGATTTCAAAACAATGATTTAAACAAATAATATTATATATATATATATATATATATAAATGGAGCAAAACGAATTTGTAACGCATCCCATAATTAAAAATTATGAAGCGTCTCGAGATGGTGTAATCAGGCACTGTCGATTAAAAAAACCAGTCGGTAGTGTTAATAAATTTGGTTATTTTGTATTTAATACCAGTGGAAATAAATGTTATTTATCACGTAGATTCATCTACGAATGTTTTTATGGGGTCATCAAAGATGGACTTGTAGTTGATCACATTGATGGAAATCCCAAAAATAATCATTTATGTAACCTGCAAGTTTTTACACAGAGTCAGAATTCTGCACGTGGAAATACAAGAAGGTGTAAATTATTTAAAAAGAGAGCTATTAAATCCGTAAATGCAGAAACAGACCAAGAAATAACTTTTGAATCAATCAATGCAGCTGCCAGATATTTTTGCATCCACCCATATTCGGTACAACGTGTTGCAAATACAATGTACAAATCTACATTTTCAATAAAATATAATCAGCAGATAATATTCGAATATGTCATATAACTCTGTCCTCTTAACTTAAAATACAAAAAAAACCCAGAATAAATAACTATTTTTTTTACTGCATATAGTTCGACTCTGTCAATTTTGCCAGGGGTTTTGTTTAGCAATCACCACAGTCAAGGGTCCACCTTCACTGTCGCTGCTCTCAGTGTCACTTTCATTTTTGACAGAATCAAATAACATAATCTTTCTCAATTGCATTACACGATTGTCCACAATCTTTTTTCTTTCGTACTCGTGAGACAATTCGGATCTAATCTTTTCGATTGAACGTGCAAATAGCTTCACCTGTGTGTCGTTTACCATTGCCAATGATTCTAACATAGATTGATAAATTAATTTCACGAATCTATAATTGGATGGCAATGTGTATTTATTCTCGAATTTTCGTTGTTGTAATGATTCAAAATCGCACATAATTTTCTGAGGATCAAGATTATCAGATATCTTTATTCCGTCATGTTTTAATTTTTCAATAGCAGAAATAATATCATTAACGTTTTCGTAGTTCATTATATAATAAATGTTTCTTTAAAATAAAAATAATATCAGTTTCTAAAAAATTCTGAATCAGATTATAAAAATAGTAGTCCCCATAACCCCATGTGAACCCCTAGACTGCCAAACAACATTTTAGCAGGCTCAGAAGGTCAGAGAGGGACTGTTTTTTGAGGACGGCACAAACACATAATTATATATATATGGTTATGATTACATTTTTTGCAGACGGCACAAACATAAACTTATCCTAAACTTATCGTAATGGACGGTACAAACACATCAGCTTATCCTAAACTTATCCTAATGGACGGTACAAACACATAAACTTATCCTAATGAACATATAATTGTATGATTATGATTATATATACATATGATTATGATTTTGATTACATTTTTTGCGGACGGCACACACACATAATTGTATGATTATGGACATGAATATATATAAATGGTGATGACGGGGGAATCTTGTCTACGTCCAACAGATTTTGTACAATCTCCCCCCCCCCATACAAACCCCCGGGGAGTGCAAAAGTACACCCACCACAAGGGTGTATGACATGAGAGTGTATTTTGTCTGTTGTGGATTTCGATGAAATTCTCCGGGTTCCCCCAATTAATAGCATCTGTCGCCAAATGCAAGATAATATATCTTCAGCATTTCTGGAGACTCGAACACACAGAGTCTACACTAGTGGATCCACACGCAAACGCTTTAACCACTCGGCTATCGACCTGTTATGAATATATATATTCATAACAGGTATGTAACTATTTACACTGCCTCACGCGTGATAATTCTTGACTCGTATTTACTAATAGAATAAAATCACAATTGTTGCAAAACTGCAGCGTAGATTTACTTCAATTTACAAACACACTTCATAAAACACGATAATTCTACACAATTCAAGAGTACATTCAGATCAATATAACATGCCACACCTGTACATGCAGATATATAACATACCACAGCGTAGTAATAAAATCAGTTATTGTAGAACTGTAGCATTTTTTTTTTCGATTTTCAAACATACTTCACAAAACAATCGCACATTATCCTTTACTATCACAAATTACTGCTCCAGTGGCAGCTAATTGCTTACAGAGAACAATTAAATCGCTAAATAATTGAAAGAAAACAAGATATCTTCGTGGTCTTATGAATTGACGCAGCGACGGGGGGGGGGTGATAATTGCTTAATTTACTCTACAGGGAGTACAGAGCTATCTCGCTTCATTATATATACAATTGCCTCAATAGGAATTGATTATTATTCAGATTTTAATGATTTAGAGTACTGTTTAACCCATCAGATTAAAGAAATCTAGCAAAATTTATTAATTTGATGGCGTATTTACACGACCAAATGAAAAATCTAGCAAAATTTAATAATTTGATGGGGGTATTTACCCATCAGATTATCAAAAATCAGTAAAAAAAAAATAAATATATTATTTCAGAATCAGATTATATTTTTTGTATTTTATAATTTACTCAGACGCTCTACGATAACGTTCTATGAGCGTACATATAGATTAATATTCAGTAATTCTTGTCTTAAATCAAGAATATGTCCTGTCTGGTCAGTAAGCTTGAAGTGCACCCTTGATAATAGCGGATTATGTACACGTAGATAAACTGGATTAATTGGCTCAGATACAATTAACCACCCAGGGGGTGCTTGAGGACTGAATGAATGCAATATATATCCTTGTTGAGCTTGAGTGGATTTTTCAAGATCTACTTGATAGCTACCATCAATTACGTCACATACTAGATTGACTGCGATCGTTGATGTTATATTAACAATACCAGGTGAGATATTGCGGCCTCCACCGTATGGATCATTATTATATTTAAGAAGGGTTGATGTAGGTATTAATTTTCTCCATGAATCGCATATTCTCTTAAAATGTTCATCAATAAGATCATTAACTGATTTCTTTAGCTCTTCAGAGTTAAATCCCAGAATTACAAATGTTGGTAATTGTTCTTCTGTAATTCCATAATGTTTAAGAAATATTGTTTTAAATAAACGTTTAAGTGTAACACGCTGAATTGGTCGTCTTCATTAACTATATGACCTAATACGTATTTATCTGTTGATGGATTTATTAAATGTTTTTCTCTGTTAACAATAACATTATTCATAAAATCTAAGTCTGAAGCAACTTGATTCAAATGCTGCATTGTTTCAATTATCTGATTTTTTAAATCATCGTTGTAGGAAGTGTTAATGCTTGAAAATAAATTTCGTAGATTATTAAATACACGTTCTTGCTCAGATTTAATCGGATTAGCGTATGAATTAATTAATTCAACATCAAGTATTACTATTCTATTTTTTTTTACCATCAATGGTTTTTGTAAAATAGGTTTCAATTTTATTAATAACTCTTTCTTCTCTTACCCATGGATAATCATTTTTTCGATATTCTGGAAGTTTTATAAATATTCTTTTATCTGTAACGACATCAGATCGTTGTGGTTCAGGTGGTCCTTGATAAACTGATGAATATCTGGCCAGCCTAACACGGATCTAATCGAACTTTGATAAATATCTACAGAATAATCAGGGGAATTTATTTCAATCGCTGCTGATAATGTTGGTTCATAAGCAGTAATTGCTATTTTTGATTCTTTTCCTGTAATAGATTTAATTCTGCGTTGAAATTCATCATTGATTTGTTCTATTTGATAACTGCCCGTTGGAATAGCAACTACTTGCCAATCAGGAGTTCCATCAGGCTTATTCTTATTTGCAAATACTAATGAATTATTTGGTTGTAATCCACCAAATGGTTTTGATCTAATATTTGGCCAGCTATAATAAACCCGTAATTGCGCTAATGCTATTTCTTTTGCAGGAATTGCGGTTGGAAAGTTAACGCTAAACTCAGGATTGGTCGAACTTAATGAAATCATAGTAGTTTTTCATTATTAGTGACGATCTGTTGAAGTAATTCTCTCGACGTTATCGAGGACTCAGTTGTTATTATTATTATTGTTATTATTTAATTCTCTTTTTTGTCGCCTTGGCTGTTGTGAGTGACTTTGTCACCAAAATCGCTAGCGATTCTGAATGCTTCATCATAGGTTTTCATTATCGTTGCGAACTCCTCATCAGATATTTTACCATCACTGAGGTACAAGGAAATATATGACGATAATTTAGAATAAGCTGTTGTTGCTGTATGTAATTTTATGATATACTCGTGCAAGTTAGTATTTGTACATGCAGATATCTTCTTAGCGATAATACTGAGAATGCCTGCGATAGTCGTTGAAGTTGAAACGATAGTTGTTACAACTGCAGGTGCCGTCATTGTTATTGTTGATAATAATAATCCGGCTCCAGCAATAATAGCAGAAACTGAGTAAACAATTACATCAATGACAACCATACGTCTGCGATATTTTTTTACTTTTACTGTATAATCGTCGATGATATTTTTTAATCCAATCTGACATTTACATATTTGATTGTATCTGTGACGTTGAACGTCGATGTGGGACTGGGGTCCTTGGTTTCGATTCATTATACAATGTCGTTAAGTAATTAATTAAGGAGTTTCAGCTACGAATTCCAGACACCACCAGTAACGTCTCGGGGGTATTTCCGTTGATGTCAACGTAAATATTTCTTTGGTGTTCTTATTTAGCATCACCAGTAGAGGATTATGATATATATTCGGTGATGATGAAGTGGCCGCAGTAACTTCCAAACCGTACATGGACTGCCTGTATAACCCAGGTACTTCTGCGGTATGTTCGAGACTGTTATTTTGTGGTGTCCATGTTGATGATCCCGATGCTACTGTGTACACGATATTGTTAATTTGTCCGTCTGGAATTTTAATCAGATTAGTTATTTGAACAATATTAGGCATTCCACTGACAATGTCGTTGAGTTTCGTGTTAACGTCGGCGAGATTTGTGTCAACGGTTAGTTGTTCCCCAAACAATTCTTTAATGGTTTTGTTTATGTTTCTACGAAAATTTAAAAACGTTTCTACATGTCTAGAAAAAGTAGCATTGAGTGTAGTCATTTCGTCATTGATTGTTTTTAGCGAAGTTGTCATAGGAATTTCCTTATCATCGACGTATTTCTTCGTTGCAGCATCAAAATCTAATTCTGGTGTTCTAAGATTATTAATACCATTATTATTCATATTGAGAAATGCACGCATTATACCGCCGTTGACTAATACGTACTTAGATTCTTGATCATCGACATATTTTTTTGTTGCGGCGTCTGTATCTGCGGCTGGGTTTCCAAGGCCTGTAATTTTATTTTGATTCATGATAATGTCGTCCGTGAATGAATCACCAGCTTTTTTGACATAATCGTTAACTGACCTACCGGAATCTTGTATTTTACCTTGATCAGTAAAAGTAACGATATTATCAACAACCGCGGTAGGAACTCGCATGAGTACATCTGGCAGTTGTATCTTGCTTGTCTTTAATCGTCCTTGCTTATCCTGAAAAACAACGACTTCATTTTGATCCACACTTGCATTATTTAATAAATCATCAATCTCATTTCTGAGCTGATCAAGAGTTGCATATTTAGATAAATCAGCTTCCTGCTGAGTTTTACCACGAGAAGATCTTCCGTAAATAACTACCATTATATTTACTAATGTCTGTTTAAATGTGACAACTTAGTATATTCATGCACGACTTTATGAGGTGGTTTTGTTGATTTTGATACAGCATCAAGTACAGCGAGTACTTCCCGACCACATATTGGCGGATCAGTTAATGTTTGTGTTGGTAATGTTGAATACCAGATTGGAGTACTTTGCATGCTGCTAACATGTTCTAAAAATTCTTTTGATGGTGCTAGTCCATATGAATCGAAATAAATAATTCCACGTGGATCAATTGCATATCCAACCCAGTGTGTGCCACGGCCAGAGTTTTTATCGAGATTAATAATACCAGTTTCAATATTGTTTTGTTTTTTTGGTAATTGATCACGCATAAAAACACCTCTGAAGTTTTTTAGTTTTAATTTTTTAGCAGCATCGAGTAAATCAAAATTAGACATAAGGCAGAATCAATGAACTGTCCCGGGAAGTCTTAGACCCTTTCCGTACCATGAATATGGGGTCCCTGGCAATCTTAGACCCCTTCATTTTTGTTGTAAGATTTTATTCCCTGACCCGTTGCTTTCTTTAATGCCATTCCAGCAGCCGTTCCAGCAGCGCCTAATGCAGCTGCTTTTGCAACAGCTGGGGCTGCAGCGGCTCTTAATGCTGGTATAGCTGCAAGAAGTGGAAAAATTCCGCCAGATTTAACAATATCTTTGATAGCGCCCGCAGAAAGATTAAGTTTTATACCTTTATTTGATTTTTTGGCTTCATTGAAGTTTCTGAACTGACGCTCTGTCAACGATAATTTATTTGCACCACTCATCTGTTCTCTTTTTAGCGATATTTTTAATCCACAGTTATTTTTTGATGCTGATTGTAGCTTTTTGATCTGACCAGGAGTCAGACTGACATTAACGTGATTATATGACATTATAATATTATGAGCGATTTAATTACATGTTTTCTACTGGAGCATCAACGACTCTCATGCGACCACTAACACCTTCAAGTAACATTGATTTATCGCTGAGCATAACAGCGATTGCTCTGTAATTGGCAATAGCTCCTATTGTCACACGAGCTCGAAAATGTATATCTACAACAGATTGTCTGAACAAATCTAAGTGTTCGAGTGAAAAGTAATAAATTGGATATAAGGTTGTAAAATCTAACTGCGATATTTGTAAACCAGTATCAATGTTTTGATCACGCCCCATAAACGACATAAGACGATAATATGCACGTGCTACATGATTTTGATCGAAATTCAGTAATATATCCTCGGATGGTTCTTGATGTCCATTTATCCTCAACGAAACCTCAGAAACACCAAGATTATCAAATATCATAATACTACGTGTTTGATCATTTACCCGTGCAGCATCTTGAAATGCAATAAATATATGTAGTGGTGCAGAAACACCTTGCTGAGAAGCTATTTGCCAAGTAAATAAACCATTAATATTACTCTGGATAGAATCTGTGGTCATTGTTAACCATGATAACATCGATTTACCACCTTGACCCATAAAAGAGAGTAGACGATCTTCTTCAGATATTGATGGAGTCATTACTGGCATCCATAATGAAAGTTTTGTCAGAATTACTTTACCAGCATCACCAGCGGGTCGCCATATTGCATCATTGTCGGTTGCTTTTCGTACAAGTACAACTGTGTGCTTAGCTCCGAAAATGACTTTTCTGACATTTCTACAGAATCCAAAGATATGTGACAGTGGAATCGCACATGAAAACACTCTTCTATTACCTCCTAACATTGCTCGACGTGATCTAAATCCTAAGTTGAAATCTGGATCTACATTAATAATCATACTTTGTACATCCGCATCGGCGTTTCTAGCAAAATTTCTTGGTGGTCCAGTTTCATATTGTTGATACTCTGGAGAATTAGAAGTATCTTTTACAAACATCATTGATGGACCAGTTGATCTTGAATACTCATCGCTGTATCTTGCAAGACCAAGTATTGTTGCAGCAACGTCAACGTCTTTCTGAATTGATTCAATATTTTTTCCGTCAATCATATACGTAGCGCTATCAAATAACGCCATAATACCATTATTAACAAAACCAACACTAACATCGTCTCCATATGCTACTGGTACTGCAGGATTAGCGATATTTAAAATTTCACCTTCTACTTCAATAAATGCTTCAGCGGGTAAGAAATACCTACTTGTATCTTGAACTTGAAGTTCAATTCGTCCACGCTGATCTGGAATTCGAGCGTCATAAGAGAAATACTGATAATCACGCACAGATTCATCCTTGAGTACTGGTGCGTCCATGTCAAAAGCGGGATCAGATACACGTTTGAACATCTTTTTTATATTTGCTATCGTCTAACAGGAAGACCACTTCCTGCTATCAGACTAGCGGTTATATTTTTTTCTTTTTCTGACATTGGTACACTAGCCAACTCTGCTAGTTTTTGATTCGCAGCTTGATTTATTATTTTACTAATATTTGCGGGCATCACTTCAGTGCTAGGTAATTTTACTAGCTGAGGTTTCTGTCGTATTAATCGTGCTAGTCTATCTTTGATTGCTGAGAATGCTTTGCTAGCAACATCACCAACAGCACCAATGCCTTTTTCACGAACAACATCAATAGCTTTCATTCCCAGTTGCTTTGCAATCGGTATTGCTTTTGGGGCTATTCTTCTAAATAGACCCTGAACAACATCACCTAGTCCATCTCAGTAGGTCGTTTTGTATACTGGTAATCGTGAATTTATTACTCTAACCATGGTTGGTCCACGCTGAGTATTATATACGATCATTTTATTATAGTAACTGTATCTAATTATATTTAATCACTGTAGTAGTCATCGGCGATTTCATAAATGAGAGACCGATACACATTAATATCCATGATACCGCCTGTAAATAATCGTTTACAAATGTCAGCTGATTCATTAATTATTTCTGGGGAATTATTACCAGCTCGTTTTCCCCCAATCAGAATTTCTAATCGTTCAAAATCGGCAAGGACGTTGTTTGAACAAGCAATAAGACCACTTCCTTGATTATTTAAGCCGCTTCCAGTAGAAGGTTCTGATGGTCCTGATTCTTTAAATTCTTTCTGAGATTCTTTTTCTTCCTTTTCATATCGTCTCCACCATTCTTCTGTGCTGACGGGAGCGTCTTGCCATTCTTCCTCCTCTTCCTTTTTGCTTGGTTTCTGTTGTTTTGGAGATTGTGGCAATGGTATTCGTGATTTTGGAGATTGTTGTTTTTGTTGTTTTTGTTGTCGTGCTTGCTGTAGTATTTGTTGCGTTGATGGTGGTGATAATTGTTGTTGTGGTAGTGGTGATAACTGTTGTTGTTGTGCAATATAGTTATCTACCTTATTTTTATAGTCAGTATATTTTAGATCGCTGTTTCGAGCTTGATTAACGTTATAGTATATGCGATATATCCATTTGTGCCAAGTATTCTCATTTACGGGATCATCAGCGAATTCAGATTTTAAAAATTGTTTTCGATCATAATAACTTCTCGCAGCAATCCCAATTAATTTTAAATCTTCGGCTTTTCTAATAAGATTAATAGCTTCTTCAGTAAACTTATAAACCAGATTAACCCTGGCTCTTGCTTCTGATTCTTTTTCTGGTTCTGGTATACGATCTTTTATATCACCTATTTCAGCACGAGCTTGGTCAATACCTTCAAGTATTTCTTGCATTGGTTGAGCAGCAGCTATTTCAGCTGGAAGTTCTCGTAGAATCTTCTTTGTTTTTTTAGTTCTTTCTGCTATTTTTCCAGTTGCTTCAGCGGTCTTCTCTAACGTAGAAAGAAGACCTTTAGTAGTCTCTGTAATAGGTTTAAATAAATGTTTTGTATCTTCTTCAAATTCAACTTGAGATTCCTGACGTGATTGTAGTTGTTGCTTAACAGAATCACGAACAGGTAAATATTTTTTAATTGCCTCTAGTCGCTCTCGAGCTAATTTAGCTGAGTGTGGTTCTCCAATCATTATTGATAATATTTATAATGGCTGTTTAATTTATAGCAGCAGGGGAGGTGAACGACCAATATTGAGTGACCCGGCGAGTAAACGAAACAATCCCAAAGAGTTGGAGATAAAGTAACGAGATAAGATAACCCAATTAGAGAACTCTTGGTCAGTTAGAAGCTTTGGTTTAGCGTTATCGACATTATTTTCAGCCTTCGTAGGAACCTTATTTTTTAGGCAAATGACGATTCAGACAAGTGGTCTGTTCACCTCCCCTGCTGCTACATAAGTGGTTGCTGCATAGTAGATCAATAAGTATTAATCAGTCAACGTGTGTGCTAAACCATTTACCTTTTTAACACCATGTTTCTCTTTAGAGGCCAGAAAATTCCATATTGATAAATTCCTTTAGAGTTTAGAGTGCCATTCCGATGCGCAGCTTCTCCAGAGCTACAACAGTGTCATACAAATATTAAATCTATACAGAGTTTTAACAAAATATTTTCCAATCTTCCTTCCAAGATTTCTGAAACACTGAGTGTCAATGTTAAATTCCCTATATTCCCCACAATGCCATTATGATGGTAAATTCTCCTCACGCCAAAATACTTATTAAATTCCCCTTGTACTACAAGTATCATTCCCATGTTAAATTCCCGTTAGATACCAGAGTCCCAATCCATTGTCAAATTCCTGAGTGAGGTCAGAGTGTCATTTTAGGGTCTAGACTACCAAATATAAAACCAAATAGCTTATCCTCAATATCAAATTTCCATTAGAGACCAAAGAGACACCTAATGTTACAATGTTCTATTTCTTGTCATACAGACCCTTAATTTTAAACATGTGGACATTTTTAACATAGGAGTTCTCCTAATAAGCCGATAAAGGTGGGGGCCTAATGTTAATTTCACACTGTCGTCCAAGTGTCGTAATATACACAATTGACTTTAGCCAAACATCACAGATAAGGCTTCTCTATACCTAGCTGAAAGCATGAAAAATGTACCATGTGACTGGCCTAGACTGCAAAGGGTGTCCTCTAGTCAAAGTTTGAAGAAGTAACTGGAAAATGAGTGGCACCATTCAGGGTGTTGAATTTAGCTGTAGCTAATTTGAATTCACACGCGTATCTTAGATGGGCTTCCATGCTTATGTGCTGATCATGAAATTTACCATATACACCCTGTATTACACTAACTTAAACTAACTGTAGCTACTTTGGATATTATGCAATTTATTAGATGAGTAATTTGGAGGCAATATTAGAACCTTTGTACAGCAGATCAGACGCGTCACTTGGCACTACTTTGATGACTTCAAACAAAGCTAATTGCGGGAATAATACCTTGGTCATGTTGATGGACCTTCTTGCACTTAGCTCCTAAAGCAAGTTTATAAGTACTAGTTTTGAAGAAGTATATTCAGTAATGGAGCTTGAAACAATGTATTATATGTATTCTTGTACAATGATTTAAGAACATCTGCCGAAGAAGTAATTTAAGAGCTCTATGAAAAAAAGTTATCGAATTCAAAATTTATATATATCTATTACTATGGGGGTCCCTCGTGGCCGAGTGGTATAAGGTGCTACCCTATATGGATTACTGAATTCTCTCCTCTCTCCCCGAGTGTTCGAGTCTTAAACTCGGGCAATGTGAGTACGTGAACAAGTTTACAGTGTCATCCCGTGTTTCGGTGTTTCTTATCGGGATTTCCCGGGTTATCATCATCATCATCATCATCATCATCTTCATCAACATCATCAACCCCTTAACCCAAGAGGTCGTTGGGGCACCACAGTTGACTTTGAAACCAATTCTCTCCATCTTTCCCTGTTCTCTACTGCCCTTTGGGGATCTCCAAATACCATGCCTGTCCACTCCTTAGTGTTGACTTCCCACCTCTTTTTTTGTCTGCCTCTTCTTCTGCACCCTCGCACTGTGCCTTGCAAGATTGGTTTTCCTAGTCCAGATGATCTTGAGACATGACCATACCACTTCAGTTTGCGAATTTTTACAGTGGTCAAGAGGTCTTCATAGGATCCGATGACTCTGTGGATCCTGTTGTTGACTTCTTCGTTGGTATCATGGTCAATGTATGCGAAGCCCAAGATCTCATTTCAAAGGTTTGAATCCTTCTTTGTAAATCTGATGTGAGCGTCCATGTTTCACAAACATACAAAACGATAGATATGACAATCGAGCGCATCAGCCTTTTTTGGAACCAAAAGTAATGTTGATATCTTTCCATATTGGTCTCAACCTTGTTATTGTTGCTGTTTGCTGGGCAATCCTGCAAAGTAGTTCTGGTTTGGAGCCCTCGTCTGTGATAATTGATCCCAAGTACTTAAAGCTTGTGACTCTTTCCAGCTTCTGTCCACTGACCTTTATTTCTGCACTGATGCCATTGGTATTGTTTGTCATCAGTTTGGTTTTCTCGGCGCTAATCTCCATACCGTATGCTGTGGAGGTTGTGTGGAGGCGTACAGCCAAGCCAGCCAGTTTATTTTCATCTCCTGCTAAACCGTCAATATCATCTGCGAAGCGAAGGTTTGTGATTTTTCTTCCTCCGATGCTGACAGTGCCCTTGTGGTCATGCAAGGCATCATCCATGATCTTTTCCAGGAAACTGTTGAAGAGTGTAGGTGACAGTATACATCTCTGTCTGACTCCAACTGTTGTTCGAAACCAATCTCCTCTGCTGCCATTGATGAGGACAGCACTGGTGGCTTTGTCATAGAGGTGCTCAACAACCTGCACCAGGTCTGAGCTGATATTGTACTTCCTCAGAGTTGCCCATAAGACTGCATGCCATACCCTATCAAAGGCCTTTTTGAAATCTATAAAGACGTAGTATAGATTCTGCTTATGCTGAAGGTATTTCTAGCAAAGAAGTCTGAGATTCAAGATTTGTTCCGTCGTGCTCCTTCCTGCTCGGAAGCCTGCCTGCTTTTCAGTAATAATTTTCTCTACTTGAGGCTTCAGTCTGTTGAGAATTATCTTCAGCATGACTTTGCTCAGGTGACTGATCAAACTGATGGTTCTTTAGTTTTGGCATAGCTGTAGGTTTCCTTTCTTGGGGAGCACGATGACCAAGGATTGAGTTCATGTGGTTGGCCATTTTCCTGTCTGCCATATCTTGTTGCAGATTGTTGTTAGGACTGTGATTATCTCTTCTCCTCCTGCTTGAATGAGCTCTGCTGGTATGTTGTCAATGCCGGTTGACTTTCCTTTCTTTAGTGACCTAACTGCAATTTCTTCTTCTTCATGAAGAATGGGGTTGTCATCAATTTCTTCTGCTTGAGGGCAATTTAGTACTGCTGGGTCACCTTGGGTCTTATGATTGTACAATTCTGAGCAATATTCTGTCCATCGCTTGGTTATGCCTTCACCAAATGTACTGCCCGCCATGTATAACATACCATGTGTTGAACACGGTTTTAAACTCATAACAACAACACGTACTTATAGCAATGAGAATAATTCTGACGTTTGTTTATTTTAATACTTTTTAAATAACTAATGTGCCAAAGGCTGTTTAAAATAGTTTCAAATATAAAAACCACCTTGACAGTGTATTTGAGCATAGTTTTCTAAGTCACTACTCATCGTATATGAGCAGACAAACTGACCATTGTAAAATCGACATTATAGTGCTTACATGTTCAGGAAATATTAATTATATTGTTAGTACTATACGGTCATAAACTAGGTAACAGAAAGAACGGAAAAGCAACAAGTTTTGTAAAAATTAACAAATAATGTAAATGCCAAAGTTATACAATGAGGAACTTACAGTATTTTGAATTGAATCCAAAATAATCCTGAAAGGTTCTATTCAAGTCCATAAGATTCAGATCCTCTAATGCACTTGTCTGCCAATAGTCCCAATGTATCAAAATGGCATTGTTCAGAACTCCTTTGATCAAAACTTGAATTTGTATGTGAAGTGGGAACGTGCATTTCACTTGCCAGCTCTATTTCTTTTATTCTAAATTGATATTAGTTCTCTTCCTTCTCTCCTTGCATTTGCATTTGCATCTGTCTATCTCTCTCTCTTCCTTATCTAATTGCATTTATTTCTCTCTCTCTCTCTCTCTCTCTCTCTCTCTCTCTCTCTCTCTCTCTCTCTCTCAAATTGTAACTGCATTTGTTTCTCTTCTTTCTGTAACTGAATCTGTTCTTTTTGTAACTTCATTTCTCTCTCTCTCTCTCTCTCTCTCTCTCTCTCTCTCTCTCTCTCTCTCTCTCTCTCTCTCTCTCTCTTCCTTATCTAATTGCATTTGCATTTGTTTTTATTCTTTATCTTTCTGAAGTTGCAACTTCCTTAATTCTAATTCCATCTTGTATTTTAATTTTAATTCCTTTACTTTTATATCATAGTCTGATACAGACTTACTGATCGAGACCAAAATACTTTTATTCAAAACATTCTTTTCTACCAGATACTGGACCAAAATGCTTTTTATTTCTTCCTTCGTTAAGGAAGCTTTTGCCTCAGGAAGATCATATTTTCTGGCAAGTTGAAGCAATTCATCCTTTTTCAAACAATCCAACTGCTTCTGGGTAGGATTTGAAAGAAAGATCTCCACTTTTGGTGACATTGTAAAAAACCTGTTGATTTCACTAAAGATGTCAAACAAAAATATGAAATAATACTTGGAATTTAAAAAAATCTGAAAACTAGGGGAATTTAAATTTCAAAAACAATTTTCTGAAATAATTTAGCCAAAATTCATATATCCCAAGGACGAGCGCCCAGTTTTCTTTATTACGTGTCTAGGTTCGTACAAAAGTAACTAGAAAAGAGTGAAGCTAACAAGCTTTGTAAAATTTAACAAAATAATTAATTTCCCTAGAAAAACAAGGTAAAAATGAGGAAAAGGACTTACTGTTTATGAATCAAATCCAAAATTAATCCAAGAATTAAAAAATATATGTCCTATCAATACAAAAGCCCTAAATGAATCACAGTTAGAATTTCTGAATAAATTTCGATAAATGCCTTTGTCCAATAATTCTGATGAGCGTTAGTATTTTCCAGGAAAAATAAATTACTAATTCCAAAAAACAGAAAATTTCAACTCAAACTGGTCACAACAAAACACCTTTGACACAACAAAACGCCTTTGAGCTTCAAAGGTTTAGAGCACAACTGGCTATTTCTTCTCAAGGAAACGACTATACAGTAAATTAAGACGCAAAACAGATTCCCGGATGGGGTCACGTGATCACCTCTCTACAGAACAACGTAAAAACATTACATGCCTAAAATCATGTACTCTAGTACAGCCTTAGCTAAAAATCAATGATTTTTACTCTAGAAATGAATAATAAAAATAGTTGTTTACTCTAAAATATGACACTGGTTCTGCATCTAGGTCAGCAAAAGATACAATGTTTCAAGCTACTGGCTGTTTATCAGGTCACTCAGAACTGACTTGAATTTCTAAACAAAAATCAAATCCAGTAGACAAAATTTTCATTACAATAACATGTAATAAAATAAAAAATTAAAAATAAAAAATTTAAAACTAACAAACAAGTAATTAAATTACATATACATAACATATACATAAGAAGGCATTGAGCATGTTGATGCTATTACTAGTATCGCACGATGTCTCGCATACCTATACTACTAAGAGAAATGTCACCAAGGATTTTGGGACCAACATATTCATTTTCTAAAGATGTGTCGGGGGTAATTTAGTGTTCAAACCAGGCATTCTTTAAATAAAAGAACGAAATCACTGATTAACTTGTAAGCGAACCTTTGTCTATCCTACATGTTACGAACAACGTCGCATGAAATAAGCTCAACAGCAGAAAAGTGCTTGAGAATTATTGAGATTGCGCTCCGCTTGTGGACATATCCTTCGATCCAATTACTCCAAGCCACACGTCAGTCCAGGAGGAAAAGATGTCGTTTTGGTGATCAAATCGTGGATTTTGAACATCAGTACTACATCAAAAAGTACGACAATGGTCTTGAAGAAAACCTGAATACATGAACAAAAAGCAACAAGTAGATTTCATCTTTTTTGGTATTGAATGTATGACAGAGACCAGTATTCACGTCCTTAATTTCTGCTTAAGATATCGGGTGTTCGAGAAGTGCATACAAGAGCCTCTATTTGTTAACTGCCCCAATTCTAGTAAGATTCCAGAAAGACGTGAAAAAGATTTTCGAGATCCCGCTCTCTTTCCGATTTTTGCTAAATGGATCATCGATCCTTTCGAGGAGATTCGGCGTTTCGGGGATTGACATCGATATACTACATTCAACATTGACTCACCTTTTCTCGAGATACAACGGATAATTTCTTCTAAAATATTATTTAAGACAAAGCACCGGATGCTGTACAAGCTGCAACTGAGCCAAACTCACCTACATGAAAGTGGGACAGATACAGTTTAAAAATTCAATGAGTTATTTGGCCATGCCTTTGAGCCAAATGCCTTCAAATGTTGCAGTGACAGAAATGACCAAAGGTTTTTTTACCCACACCTTTAAAATACCGAAGCTAACCACCAAGTTTGTAGTCCCACATTTAACTGACGGTCACTATTCCTATCCTGACGGCATGCACACAGAACAACGGGAAGCATATACGCTTGGTACCACACTCACTCTTCGAACTCGTTTGACTTTCAAGAGGAAATGTATAAACGTTCGACAATTACTTCTATATCACGGACGCATCCATCTTTTGAAGGAAGCTTCTATCATCGCTAAAGCGTACCGGTTAGTGCACCGGAAGAAGTTTATTTCCGAGAATAAACTATCCCTCAGACTCCTCAATCTCATCTCCGTCAGCCATCGCTACTCCACCAAAGCTCTGCCCTCAGAGCGTCTTCAAATTCCAGTGACGCTTATTTCACGGATTGCCCACATGCTTCCCTCAAAGAAACCTGCTACGTCTGTTCTTAGATTACATCATGGAAGAATTGCACGAACAAACATGCCAACGATGCCTGAGGTCAGAAAACAAGGATACCGAATGGTAGAAATGTGGGAGCACGAGAACGATCGACGTGTCTCGAATTTATATGCAGTGCCGAAAGTTACCACGTTGTGGACATCGAATCTTTGAACCCACGCGACAGAATGTTTGGAAGACGAACCAATGCCACATGTGATTGTTGTATCATTGGGTGTGCAAATATGGTCGATTACCTAGCAGAATACAGCGACGTAGAACACATTCGTCAGTAAGAAAGCTTGATCAAATGCTAAGTCTTTCCTACAACTCACTTGTACCATCCCGTCTTGCCACAGCATTGCAAGGGAAAGCTGATGTTTTCTTTATGCGACACATATGCTGAAATATGTGATCAGAACCAGCTCTGTGGCCACATAGATGACGAACGCGTTCGATAGGAAAGTGGGTCAGTGGCAAATTGTTTCGTGTTCTGGATATTGGATCGCGATTTTTAAAAGTCTTCAAAATTTGGTACATTTCTATCACACAACAATATCAGATAAACGACAACTCCAAGAAAAGAATTTTCTCAGGCTACGTCAATGAATTTTTTCTCATACAGAAACAATATGCGAGAGGCTATCCCTCTGTGTCTTTAACTACAGAAAACCAAGAAAAATTCAAAGAACAGTAGTATTGTATAGAATCGATCAATTTGGAATACGTGGAAAATAAAACGAAGGTAAACGTTTGTCTGTCGAAGTCATATTGCATTGCTTGTGGGGAAAATTAGCAGAACGTCCTATCTTACCCAGGACTGAATACTTTGTTGACTATTCTTTTAAATGATTGAGACAAAGGAAAATTCATGAAACACATGAAATCGTCTGTGAAAATATGAAGCGTTTGAAAATGGTGACCATAACGCTGGCAAAAACCAAGTGTAACACCTGTCCTTCCAAATTTGAAAACGTAGACGAGATGTGGTAACGTCAAGTCTCCTCCAAACCACAAGAAAGATATCGATGAACAGTAGGTAATTTATTAAGGAGTCATTATGGAAAACAGTTTCTTTTAATTAGCAATTACCGCAATGCTGCCCGTGCTGTGGGTTATGGGGTAGTTAAAAAGTGTATCGTGCTGCAAAAACCAAATTAATGTGTACATTTACCAAAGGTGAGATTATTGATACAAGAACAATTGACGTACATGTTACACAAGCCCGTCCGGCAAACATGTTTCAGAAGTCCAACCAAAGTGGATCTCACCCACCATCAATGACAAGCCGATTTAGCGGATGTCTCTCAATCGACAGCGAGGATCGTTGTTACAAATATTTGTTTTGTGTCATCTCTCTGTTTTTAAGATAACTATGGGCAGTTCCTTAGACTATTTAAACAAATTCCGAGTTAGCTCGAGCTTCAAACCTGTATTTGAGATAAAGCGGTTTGAAAACAAGATGAATCTATTTCTTTTGCAACCGAGAATCTCACAACCATAATCAATGTCGTGGAATGATTTCAACGAGCTTTTAACGGAACGTATGTGCAAATATTTTACACATCAGCGCACTCTAAAGTACATTGATGTGTTATCACATCTTGTCTACGTTTACAATCAATCTCATTATCACCTCCGACAAGGAAGTGAGGGTATTTGGTAAATTTTTTGGAACGTCGCCTACAGACCCGAAGAAACGTTCATGACCGGAGATTGGATTCGCATTGAAAAAAAACCCAAACGCACTTTCGACAAGGGCTATTTACCTAACTGGACAGATTGTTTAGTGTCGCTGAACGAGTATGTGACCGCGATCATACCGTCTATACAATGGAAGAAAATGGAAGTTTTAAACGCGGCTTTTACTTGCTCAAGTTACAACTAGTGACCAAAAATACAAAGTGTACAAGTATCGAAAGCATTCTAGATCAAAGACACGCGTAAAGTAGGCAAACGCCAACTCGCATAAATGAAAATGCGTTGGAAAGGATATTCAAATACTGATTCTTGGGTTGCCGCTTCACAAGTCATCAACTATAAATAAAAGAAACCATCATGACATTAAACACATAAACTACCTCTATTTGTCAGTGTTCCTTTCTTCAAAAACCACAAAACGCAATCCCTGAGCGTATGGTTTGTAGAACGCGTGAATAAACTCAAATCGACTTTTTTTCTGCCAAATATTATGATGTATTGTATCATCGGAAAAGTCATCACCAATACGAGTTTGCAAAAAGGAGACAGACAATTGTGAACTATTTTACTCATCAATTGTATCAGTTATCTTCTTTCCAATCTTCCCTTCAATATATTCCACTAGCAGTAACAATGGTAGCCTTGTGACCAATGTCATTCACAAGGATCAATTTGGCAAAGACCCTGGAGAAATGTAACAACGTGTAAAAATCTAATACCATAAAATCGCACATCATTTTAGAATATAGTTTAAGGATGACCAAATAATGGCTATTGCATTTTGTCCTAAGTTGTATTCAGTTCTGGGTGAACATACTCCTCGGCCCTATCGAATTTGAAATCGAAGGACAGACCGAAGATTGCATAGATTTGAATAGCAGTCACTTGTAACTGAAAGTCAAAGTTCTCAATGCGGACAACACCAATCCAGGCGCCGATTCCAAGCATTTATTGTTCAGAGATGTGGATTTGTACTTGAATAGTAAACCTGTCAGCAGCAGCATGGCTACATACTTTTACCGAGCGTACCTGGAAAATCTCTTGAAGAAGCCAAGAATACATATCTGGATGGTTCCTTGGTATAGAGACCTGACACGTTCGACAAGTTCGACGACACAGACATAACAGAAGCCTAAGATCCTCACAATGTTGGATTTAACGACTGTCAAAATCAAACAGGGACATAGAAATGATGAATCGTTAGCATATGGACATTTGACTGCAAGACAACTATCTGTTGAACGAAGCGCATGTATGCCTGACTGAATCGAAGTAGTACCGCCTCCCATTTGATGGCCGATGCTAACAACTACAAAACCGTCATCGAAGAGGAAATTTTAGATAAAGTGAGAAACGACATCAGTCATACATTGAGCAGAACGACAGCCAAGTATCCTATACGAAGAGTGGAAGTGAAAACCTTCAAAATTACCTCTTTCCTCCTATCTCAGATCGAAGATCACCAAATACAGTACCCTAATATTTACTCATCAGCATCGTCAGTAATGCAGCCTTCAACTGAGTCAACGCTTTTCCAAATACGGTACCCTAATATTTACTCATCAGCATCGTCAGCTGCATATACGGTACCCTAATATTTACTCATCAGCATCGTCAGTAATGCAGCCTTCAACTGAGTCAACCCTTTTCCAAATACGGTACCCTAATGTTTACTCATCAGCATCGTCAGTAATGCAGCCTTCAACTGAGTCAACGATCGAAATGCTTTTGAGTTTCACACCTTCAGCGTGCCCAAGATAGAAGCTACTCTAGATTGCCATACCTCGTGCACTAGACCCTTCGAACCTAAATTTACCCAGAAAATCACTTTGGATTTTACTTGACACAGTTTGAAACCACGGGACGGTTAAGTACCAACAGCAGCCACGGTATTTCGTATGACGATTCTGCAGGAAGATATGTTTTGTGGGGTTTTGATTTTACTTCAGACCAAGGCAGCCAAAAAGAACATTTACACCTATAAAATGGGACAACTTTGTGTGCAACTTCTGTTAGCAACAGCTCTGACCAAAAAAGTGAACGCCATCTAGTACTCAGAATTTGACAGTATTCTGCAAATCATATAACTTGAGCGAAACATTTTTAGACAATTTAGAAAACCAATTTGGAATACAAAGAATCTATGAAGATAGGTGACGCGGATATGTTTGAGCCATATACTGGAGCATCACTATAATATATTACACCTGCGTGAACTGGTTTTGTAAAATCATTAATGAGGTTGCTCAACAACTTCTGTTCGATTAGATGACTGGAAGCGGATTACGTTTGTGGATGAGACGGTCGAGAAAAGATATTAGGCGAAACCAATAATGTATAAGTGGAAACATTGGCTCAGTTCAAACATACATCAGATGAAGTGTTAGACACTGATGCACCTGCTTCGGTAGATCGAAGCAAAAAGAGATTGTTAGTTATATTCATATTCGTCTAGAGACCTTAAGATATCAAAACAAGGATTACAAGTGCCGGACACATCCAGGGTCATTTTTCAGGGTGAGGCTTTCTTGGAAATTTGGCGAAAATTTATACAAGACGACGTCGCCGGTAACGATTACCCCGTCCAGTTGGATTTGTTATAATTGCATTATGGCACTGGTCAAAAGCGCACGTTCTTCCATCGACGGAAAAGAAATCCAAACAATTCTTGAGAACGTCGATATTTGCTACGACAATTATCAGACTTGCTAGATACAGCATGATTACGCGAGCTTCGCTTGTCCAACTATTAGTTTACCAAAGATACATCCGATTATTCATATTATCGACCGTATAAAATTATGCGACCACAGCAAAATGCTAAACCTGCTAATACTGAAGATGTAAAAACGGTTGTCATAGGCGCTAACAACACTTTTAATAATTGATATTCGCAGCTTCAAATTCAACTTCTTGGATGCTTATTGAGGTTTTCTTGTGTTATGACCATTTTCACATAATTGGGTTTTGCAGAAATGGCTGCAAGTTTATTTTTGGAGTTAAACACAGAGTCAAACTATTTCGTAAGATCTTTACGATGCAGTTTGGCGCGATGGAGCTGCCGCTGCATGTAAAGTAGAGTTGTGAACATTAATGTGTATAAATGTCTGATCTAACCCCTTCGCTGATGTGGCGTTTACCCGGGTTTGCGTGTAATTCTTGAAGTTCTAGCTAAATATCTGCGAACATCAGGCGTGGACCTTCAGTATGATGGTATAAGGCTGTGAGGAGCTGTTGCAAAAAAAAACATTAGCTGGAATCATCGAAATTAAAGTTTGATACTTTGATTGCATGTAGCAAATACTCTGTTGATAGAGCCAATGTAGGGTGAAACAATGCATAGAAACTTCATGGAGCCAAATTCAAGGGATATTTATCAAGGAAAGAATGGTACGTACAAGCTGACTTGGTAACCGTATATTATAGCCTCTTCTCTTACAAACACTTCATGTTGCAACTACTCTACCACTTCTGACATTTTTATTATAGCCTCTGCCCCACCAGACACTTTAGATGCAAGTACAGCTACCACTGCAGACATTTTTTTTACTGCCTTGGCTCCACCAAACACTTCAGGTTCCACGACTACTATTAATTATTCGCCTTCAACCACTTGAGTTTTAGGGACATTGGCTATGACAACTATTATTGAGCCTGCTCACGCTTCAGCTTCTTGAAACACTACATTATTACTATTGTCTATTGATTGTACTCCTACAGATACTGACACTTCCATTATTGATTTTGCTCCTTGAGACACAACTGACACTTGCAATATTGATTTTGCTCCTTGAGACACAACTGTCACTTCCAATATTGATTTTGCTCCTTGAGACACAACTTTCATCATAACCAATGTCACTAAAACACTACTTCCCAAGTATAGCTATTTCTATAACTACCAGTCACTACTGCTTATACTGTTGGCTGTATCTTTTCTTGCTACCATTGTTACTACTACTAGTACTACTACTACTACTACTACTACTATTACTGCATCTACTACTAACACCTTACTAATAAATATTCACTATTCAAATGTTCAAATAAATAGAGATTATTATTTTCCTAACAATTCCGAAAATATATTATCACATTCAATTAGATCACTACCTTTTTCATAGTTAAGTTTCGTTATAGACATATCGTGGGTCGCTTTTTGTACTATTTATGCCATCTTTTTTTAGTAGTTACTTTTCGTTCTAGTCATATCGTGGGTCCATTTTTGTACTGTTTATGTCATCTTGATTTTAAATATACCTTTGTAATGGTCCGGAAGTGTGTTTGACAGAAAATGCCATACTATCAATGTCAGCCCATGTCAGCACATCAAAAAGACTTGCAACAATTTAAGTAAAATATGTTCGATAGATAGCTTTAAAAAAACTGGATTAAGTTAATTCTAATATAAAAGAAGAATGATGAAAAGCATCAGGCGAACACTGACTGGCTTTATGTAAAAAAAAAAGTGCGTGCTCATCAAACGATCGGTAGAGAAAGAATCCGTGTTAGTTTAGACTTTGCTATGTATGGATTGAATTTACATACATACATACACACACACATACATACATACATACACACACACACACACACATACATACATACATACACACATACATACATACATACATACATACATACATACATACATACATACATACATACATACATGCATACATACAATATTGATGCACAATACACTGCATCGATCCATCCGTCCACGCACGCACACACACAAACACACACATACACACATCCATGAATACATATATACAACCATACAACTTAGGGACTGGCTAAACTGACACTAATACAGAGATACCTGTGCTATTGAGGAGTGTTTTAGGTGGACATGTCATATTAGGTTTCAGAAGTGATTCTATAGTAAAGGTGGTTCTTTTACATAGGATGGTGTTGCAGTATATTTATTGTATACGTACTTACACTCATATATACATATGCACAGGTAAGTAGGTACTTCTGCCGTTTAGATTTTAAATAAATGCAACCTTTGATATATGACGTAAGAAATTCTATTGAACCGTTACAGACAAATATGCAGTTATTAAGATAATTAATCTTTTTCTTTAAAAGTATGTATGAAGTATATGTCTTGTACTGAGTCTGAGCTGCAGTTTACACTAAATTCGAAGGCGTACTTACGCTTAAATATTCTATTCATTAGCAATGGAATGCGGTTGACTGTTGGATAAGACAGTTTTTATTTCTGCATATTTGAATAAGATTACAGAATATTATTTTTGGTGGAAAATGCAATTAATCATGAGATGTGAAAAATAGGAGAATCAAATGCTGGTGACAGCTTGTCTTAAAAATTTGCATATTTTGATTGCATCTTTAGCACTTCAAGTAAAAATAAATAAACTGTCTCCACTTTTGTCGATCGAGCTTTAGGGATTTGCGTTCTCAAGCGTTTGTTTGTTCAAAACGTCCGGTGAAGTCTTTACTGACAATAAAGAAATCACTGTAGTTTGAATAGCAGGATTTCTTCCAACAGGCATCCATTTGGTTATCTGAGTACAGTAAAATTTTGTTTCCTTTGTCAGTTACCATCATCTTTTGTTATCCTCTGCTTGACATAATCAGTGATAAAAATGAATGTAAAAAGGAAATACACTTTAATGCCTGTATTTTCGTTGCAAAAGATTGAATTAATACTGATATCACTTTTATCGGGTCATGTTTTAAGACAGCATATGGTATGTAGTAACATGGCCTCAGACAACCACCCCACCCCACCCCATTTACCTTGCAGGTTTTAGCTCTGAAGTCATAAAACAAAATGGATAATTACCGTTTTCTTATACCCCAATGCTACGGGTCTGTATTGACAATTCATTTATTAGGTAATTTTATGAAGTTACTTTCTTCATCCTTTTAAACATAGCACATTTTTATGACTTCGATAAATTCAATCAGCTTCCGAACACACATACCAAGAAATGGCCACCATATATAAAAATGAGGAAATGTGATACACATAAGACATACTGCTATTATTGGACCAATGATTGATTGCAATGTAAAGTATAACAATTAAGTCAGCTAGTGTGTTCCAAAATCCTCAATTTAGGTGCGAAACGCAAGACAACATGCAAACTTTCTTAATGCGGAGTTTGCCTATATTTGTAAACAGAACATAAAAAGCATGCCATTTTCAATAATAAGTCTAGCAAAACTTGCCGATAAATGATATAAGTCACATCTTTATTTTGAGATTATATAATATCTCTTCGTTATGCTTTGATACCGCTCCTGTGGGGTAAGTGGTTATAGCGTCCGCCTCGGATGCGGGCGGTCGCTGGTTCGAACACCGGCCGAGTCATATCAATGACTTGTAAAATGATACCAGCAGCTGCCTCGCCTGGCGCGTAAGAGTTTGTTAGGGCTGGTAGGCCTGGTGTCAGGATAATATGACTGTGTGGGACATGATGCCACATATCTCCGGCATAATGCTGCAGGGCTAGACATCATTATAAACTGCCACACTGTAGACATTGTAGTGATATGACTAAAATTGATAAAACTACTTTAAAACTCTAAATCACACACAAAGACACACAGTTTGCCTTGTTATCACATTTTTAATTATGGATATTGTCATCTCAACAGTAGTTGTTGACAATTCAAACTGCTTTACCTTCTACACAAATCCTTCAAACTAAGATTCTACAAGTTATTAGAAAATAAGTGAAATTGTATTTGAAAACTAGAAATGCGCCTAAGGTTAATCGTCAATTCTTATGCACTAAGGGTGACCTCACTTTTTATTCTTGTTAACATAGAAATTGTATAAATTACTAGTATGTATGTATGTATGTATGTATGTATGTATGTATGTATGAGTTTATTTCCTCTTTAACAAAGAATACATCAGATTAATCAACTACAGGATAATTCAAGATCATGAAATACAATAGTAAAGTGACAAAAATAAAAGAGTAGTACTGTGTCAGCTACCGTACTGACAAAAAGAAACATCTCAATACCTGCAGTCATACAAATATGTAGTCAGAGCTAACTAGCATTTGACTTAGCATGGCACTGATCTTCGAATATTTGCTTGATGATGACAATACTTCAAAAATGTTAGTACGTCTATATTGTTATGTGCTTAACATTAACTTTGAAATAGTAAAGAAAAGGAAATGGAAAACTTATACAAGTGTAACAATATATGTATTTCTTTATACATGACAAATTTATGCATGTATATATGTTTGTATGCATGTGTGCGTGTGTGCGTGCTTGTATCTATGAATAGCTGACTGACCTCATTTCCTCTGCAGCAAAGATTACATCAGGTTAATAAAAACACTTATAATACTAGATTATGAGACACAACATACAACCAAGAACGTATGCAAGAGAAATACATCGCCAAATAACGCATTTACAATATGAAATATACAAACACATACAATCGTATAATAATCTCTCGGAAATTTGTAGGACTAGATATCCCTTGGCATAATATGGCTCCAACCCCTTTTTTATATACATATTTGTCTCGAACTGCTAATGCCTCAGCGAATATGTATATCAATCATGTATTGTTACATGATTGACAATAACACTGGAATTGAACGAAATCGATTTTCACGTGTGTTATGCTATAATTAATTCTAAACCTGTGGCTCATAAGTTAACTAAATTATCAGTATCTAGTCTGACAAAATATATATGTATGTGTGTATACATGTATGTATGTATGTATGTATGTATGTATGTATGTATGTATGTATCTATGTACGTACGTACGTACGTACGTATGTATGTATGTATGTATGTATGTATGCTCAATAATATTCTTAGAGAGAAACATTAATTTGGAATTATAATAAATTCAGTCATGAACATTTTGGATTCTAGTATTGTGATACATCAAAAGACCGTTAACACATCGCTACAATCTAGGCCACTAGCACATTAGTATGTTCTAGACTACAGGCACATCAACACATTCAATATCGGAATTTATTTTGGAATACCACTGGAATTTAATTGGAATTCATGTATTTGGACTTGTGGTAGAACCTTTAGGACTGTTTGGGATTTAATTCACAATACTGTAAGTTCTTTTTACATGTTCACTTTGTATTCTCGGGAAATAAATTATTTGTCGAATTTTACAAAACTTGTTGGCTTTCGCACGTTTCCGTTACATAGTTTTAGACGAAAGAGTAGTAACTATATGCACTTTAAGTTCGTTGTTATTTGGGTTGAATTTAGGGGTATCGGTATAAGTTATGTCACTAAGTTACAATAAGCTAAATGCATCAGGGATATGAATGTACCTATTACAGACTTCACATTCATTAATATTGCAATTAGACACGTTTCTGGCAATAATCATTTTCCTGCAGTTAAGTGAATGTTGTCTACATTCGACAAAATGGGACATAATGCACGCAATATATCAGTTTTACGGACAATAGCAGACATCTGGATGGAAATATTATCCAGTCCATCAGCTTAAGAGGCATTAAGGTTATTTCATTCGTATGTCTCAGACCTTTCGAGTCTATTTTCATTTAAATTTCTCTCCCTAGATGGTTCTATTTACTTGTATATCTTCGATATAGAGTATTATTTGATTTGTTCACGAGAGTGCTTGTATTTTTTCCTAGTCTTGTGACAGGTCTACACAAAATTCTTGATTAAAAGCAAAGGCCAGAGTTGTATGAAAGCAATGGAGCCAACGATCGCTCCATTGCTTTCAACTGTATGACCTTGATCTCAATGTCAATAGATGGAGTTAATATGTTGCATAAATAGGAGTAGTTTTATGATGATTCCTCCCAAGCATGAACAGAATCCATCAATATGATTTAGGAAGTAAAATAAAAACAACTGTAGCCATAACATTATGTCAAAGATTATATTACTGTGACTTTTAACGGACGTTAATGGGATGAAAGAATATGCGTCGAAATGAATTGTCCAGGCTGTCTATTGGTCCATTCTAAGTAGAGCCAAAACCGTTAAGGAGTTTGGTAAGTACAAGGAAATGAAAAACTTTAACCAAAACATGCATTTTTTTAGACAGTGACCTTCACACCAAGATTAACGCAAAAAGAATCGTCTTTACCACAATTATGAATATATTCAGTCAAGAAATTTATGATATATAAACAAATGACAAACTTCAATCGAAGTCTTTACCACAATTATGAATATATTCAGTCAAGAAATTTATGATATATAAACAAATGACAAACTTCAATCGAAGTCTTTACCACAATTATGAATATATTCAGTCAAGAAATTTATGATATATAAACAAATGACAAACTTCAATCGAAGTCTTTACCACAATTATGAATATATTCAGTCAAGAAATTTATGATATATAAACAAATGACAAACTTCAATCGAAACCTTAACTATATATATATATATATATATATATATATATATATATATATATATATATATATATATATATATATATATATATATATATATATATATATATATATATATATATTCAAGCGACTAGGTTTCATGCTTACGCATTGTGCAGGGACATATTTCGATATCAGTGTACATGGCTACTTAAGCAAGTATCAAATTACCATTCCATTAACTAGGATACATTGATTGGCCCTAAAATAGTGGAATTAAAAGTACGATGAAGATACGTATGATTCTGTGCCAAGGGGAGAAAGCAAAACCTTTGCTTGCAAATGTTTTAGCTATTCGAACAGAGCCACTATATATTTAAGCTAAGGCTACGAATAAAAGAAAATTTAAAGAAAATCATAACAATAAAAGATATTTGTTACCATTCATTTGATTAACAAATCTAAAGCAACTGTTACTGTTTTTAGACGTATACAAATAGCTCTGCACATTCAACTCATCATCAAAAGATGACTCACTACTCTACGTCAAGGGACGATAACTGAACATAATCGTAGATACAAAATAATATACTTATTACATATAGGTAAATAAAACTTACTGTACCTATTACTTTTACGTAGATACAAATTACTGTACCAATTACATATACGTAATACAAGTTAAAGTGCCTATTACATATACGTAAATTAAAGATAATGTAACTTTTACATATACGTAGATAACAAGTTTATCTACCTGTTACATGTACGCAGGTTCAAGTTTATGTATCTGTTACAAATAAGTATATACAAGTTAATGTAGCTGTTACACACACGTAGATACAATTTAACGTACCTATTACATATGCGTGGACCGTTCCGGTGGCCTAGTGGTTAGAGCGTCAGCCTCGGATGCGGGAGGTCGTGGGTTCGATCTCTGGCCGAGTGATACCAAAGAATTATAAAAATGGTACTAACAGCTGCCTCGCTTGGCACTCAGTATTAAGAGGTTAGTGTTAGGGCTGGTCGGCCTAGTGTCAGGATAACGTGACTGTGTGGGACATCACGCTACGTGTCTGCGGCATGATGCTCCAGTGCTCGGCATCACTGTACACTGCCAAACTGCAGACATCGTAGCGATATGATTGTTAAAGCTACGCTAGAAATCCAACACACACACATACATACGTAGATGCAATATAATGTACCTACTACATAAACGTAAATACAAGTTAATATACCTATTTCCTATATGACTTTTGGCACAAGAATCCAAATTGCTAACATTAACACAAGCACATAAAACATGGACAAGAAATGAAGAAAATTTACCATGACTTTGAGATAGATATTGGAAACAAGTGTCAGAAATGATAACTAACAGTATCAAGGAAGAGTTTTCGGGTTCTTCATGACAAGATATCTGACATAGCTGGGTCTTTAAATGTCGTCTTAAATTATATATTCATTAAATTATATTAAAGTAAATTATATAGCCATTACAAAGGCCCACGCAGAAACTAATTGAGCTGGTAGTAATTAGGACACTGGGTTACTTCATTCAATATCATTACTAAGCTTGTGGATTTCATCTTAAAGGTAGTTATCTTAACTTTAACTTAATGATTATGGTATCTTAGACTTGCTGAATACGGATTTCAGTACCCCAATGTACAACTAACAATACCACCTCTGTTTAATGCAGACTCTCAAGATAGAAGCGAACAATATTTTTATAAGACAAAGTGAGACAACAGCGTCATAGGATATTCGAATTATGCAATTTAAATTACACAGTCATTCATGTCATTCAATGGGGTGTTCTTGTTCCTTTTATTTTGTTCATCAAAATGTTTAATTCAAGTAAATCATACATTAATCATGCAGGTGACATGCTTAAACTATGGGTCTTGTTCTTTGTTTCTAGCGTTTCCCTCATAAGCAAAGCTTTTCGAACAAGAAAGAAGTCACACACGCTTATATTGTAACTGCTTCTCCATTTCAAACTTGTATATTATTTATGCTGCATTTTCGTGTATTCCGCTGGATTTCATGAATTTGTTTTAAACAATTTCTGTAATAAACGATTCTGAAGACGTAGTCTGGTTTTGTTTCCTCTTTTTGTATTCATGATTTTTCCATAATTGGAACTTGCTAGTTATATTTTGTTTTGTTGATCCGAAACCTTTCCATTTATTTTGTGTATCTATTTCCAAATCTATAGCGCGATCTTTAGACTAAAACAATCGATCTAATATAAGTAGTTAATGGGGCCGATATACGCACAATAGGACTTTAATTTTAAAACAGGGTTTATAGAATAATTGGACAAAGGGGAATTTAACATGGGAAGGCCACTATACGGACAAAGGAAATTTAACATAGGAATGTATTGGGCCTGTATACGGACAATATGAACTGAACAGGGGTGACGTCACGGTATTGGACACTGGCAACAATGCTGCAAGTGGCTGACCTCAATCGGGCGGAACAGAGAGTGTGGCAAGGAGCTGACCTGAATACGTGCTACTCTAGGGACAAATAGAGACATAGACATAGAGACGTGGTTAGAGACAGGGTTAGAGACATCGACAGAGACAGATATATACACAAACATAGATTTATAAACATAAATCTAGTACACTAGAATCGATTAAACATTTTCCAGGCAAGAGAGAATAAGCATCTTTTCGAGGCAATGGAGTGGCCCTCAGAAGGGCCATTTAACTTTCTTCTCTTTTCTCTCCTCTCTTCTTCTCCACCACCAACTTCTGATCTTCTCCATCATATTTTTCGTCTTCTTCTTCTCCCCTTTTCTCCTCTTTTTCCTCTATCTCCTCTTGTTTCCTCTTTTCGTTTTCTTCTTCTTTCATCAATTTTTCGTAAAATGTTCTTATCTGTTCTTTTCCTCTTTGCCCTCCTTTTCTTCCTCTTCCTCCTTGATCATTTCTCTCAGTCTTTCCTTGGCCTTCCTTATATTGTTAATCTCCATCTTTACATGGTGGGTGCTATAACAACCATCTTCCAATCTAACCAGCATCTCTTCTACGATTCCAATATTATCTACCACTTCCTGCAATTTAAGCATCTTGTCCATTTGGTTTGTCGCCCTGGTTAAATTATTCAATGTTGAATGACGCGATTTTTATTATTATCACGTTTGAATTTAAGTGGCGTGCGCACAGTCGTGCATGTGCCACTGGTTAATTCCTGCACCGCAGGATGTTAGTTATTCCTGGGGAACGGAATCAGAGCCACGTTCCCCAGGCGTTAATGCACTCAAAGAGTGCTGTTAATTTAGCCGTCAGGCAGCAGAATAATAAGTTCCAAGCTACCTGAATGGTAGGCTTTCATGAGAGGGGATAGTCCCAGCACACACGTTTTTCAGTCCAGCTCTAGCACAGGGATAGTGGGAGTAGTAACATCACTCACTCACGTATTTGGTTGATTAGCGAGATTGATATTGGTGCGCGCATTGCATGCTTATTGGTTTTGGTGTCCGGTCGAGGAAAAGGGTGGCGTAGATCAGGAAGGGAGGAATTTTGGATATAAACTCTGTGCTGTTTTTGTGAATTAAGATTTAAGTAAGAATCTCGGATGAAAGCCATTTTCCGTTATTTGATACCAGTAGATTTTTGTCATCTTGTGTGACTGGCCCTGATGGTCCTGGGCTTAGACCACCTTATATGAGATATTGTTTTGGGGTCTTACTGGGTGTGCTTTATTTTTGGCCAATCGGTCTTGAGGTGTGTTGACCTGTGATTATTTATGACCGATCACTTACGTAGACTAGTTTTTGCCGCCTTGTGCAGCAGGGCCTGATGGTCATGGGCTTTTTGACCACCTTATATAGGCTATTTGGGGCCCTATTTTTCTCTAATCTAGGCTTACGTAATCGCCTTGTATGGCGGGCCCTGATGGTCCTGGTGTTCGGACCACCTTATACTATTAAGATTTTGAGGTCGTATTAATGTACAGTGAGGTGGCTGTCATCTTTTTGGCTGAGAGTAGTTAGAGTGGTAGGGTTAAAGGATGAATCGGTTAGAAGGCTATTTGGGAGGAAACCAGAGGTGAAAAAAGTGGAGGTAGAGGTATAAAGTAATATTTTTTTTAAAATAAAGAATTTTTGGTGTATATGATTGTTGACTTTAGTGGAGGTTTTGTTTAGTCAGTGGTGTAGCTTAATTTTTTGGGAAGGACAGACACCTTCGTGAGTAATCAGGTCCCTATGTGACTTATCAAAGGCGTCCATCCCATGGTTGAGCCATTTAGGTATTTTTAGTTTTTGGGTCTGATTAATTTATTTACGCGTATGGCGTTAATTTTGCTGAGTAATCAGGTCCCTATGTGACATATCAAAGACATCTATTCCATAGTTGAGCCATTTTGTAGTAGATTTTTGTTTCTTGGGTGTGCTGACAAGGTTGGTCTTGGTTGCACGTTTCGGCACAAGTACGGCACAAGGGAAACATCAGTTTTCCTTGGCAATGGTGAGGTAAAACGGGATGGTACAAGTCCGTGGGAGGCAAGACTTTAGATTTAATCAAACCCTCGTATTGTTGAATGTTGTCTGGTCGAAGTGTTCCGTCAGCAATTGTGGGTGTCCTGCTGGAAAGTGACACTATTTGCACACTTAAGGATACAGCGAACTCACGTCCATGTGTTCGATATATTCTCCTTTCTCCTCATCGGCGTGGTACAACAAACAGGTGGCATTCATCCGTCCTTTATACAAACTGTCTCGAGGTTTCAGATGTTCCACCAACTTGTAACTTTCCACGATACGTTTAAACTTGGGATCGGTTTTCAAACGGTGATCGTACTCGTGTTCCCACATTTCCACCACTTGGTGTCTTTGCTATTCTAACTTAAAGCGTCGCTGACAAGTGGCCTCGTACAAGTCTTCCATGGTACGTTGTAAAAATTGATTTTGGGTGTACCGTTGAGGGTAGCAGATCGGACATCCGTGAAATAAGCAACCATTAAACTCGTACACGATCTTGGGGTTTTCTAAGTCCCAGTCATCCACCGAATACGTTACGATGGTCTTTTCACCTCCTCCTTTTCGGGCGTGTTGTATCCATTTGTCTTCCTTGTCGCACAAGTAATGTAGCCAGCGTAGGGCTTTGACGGATTATTGGCGTTTGACAAAATTGGTCGTTTGAGGGCGGATGACAGCCAGGGTCTTCTCGGGCATGAATAATTTGCGGTACTCTAAAGAACACGCTTTGGCAATGGTGCAAGCTTTATTCAAAGGATCGATCCCTTCGTGCTCCATGAACAATTCTCGAAATTTTCCACAACATCGCAGTAAAATATCCACGTCGGAACGACAATACTTTAACATTTCTTCCTGAAAGTTGAAGGGGTCTTAAGCGTGAGTGTGGTGCGAAGCGTAGAAAACTTCTCGTTGTTCGGTGCGCATGTTGTCGGGGTCGTAGTAGTGAGCATCAGGCAAATGGGGTAAAACGGCACGTTGATTGGCTTTGATATTGAAAAAGTGCGGAAAATAGCCACTGGCCATTTCTGTCACTCCAAATGTTTTAGGCCATTGCCTCAAAGGCACTGCCATGTAACTCATCGAAACTTTAAACTGCACTTGCCCCACTTGCATGGAGATGATTTTGGCTCCGTTCAAGGTGTCTTTAGGATGTTCGGTGGCTTGTTCCGTATAATATTTCAGAAGAAATTGTTCATCGTATCCCGACCAATTGTGAGCCATCACCGTGGCATAGCAATGACAATCTCCATAATGTCCGATGTTCTCTTGGCTCTACGTTTCGTCAAAAGGGTCTACAATCCATTGGACAAAATCGTGTTAGGTCCCCGAAAGATTTTTCCACCTCCTCCAGGAATCTTGCTGCAGTGAGGTCAATGACTAAAGATAGGTTCTTGGAAACGTGGGTCATGTACAGTGCCGATTTTTCATCGGTGATGTGAAACTTGTCGTTGGATTGCTGCACGTGTTGAATCTTGTCGATGACTTTGGAAGGTGTCAATTCTGTCGGACTGCTAAACTCGATCCAAACAGGTGACTTCAAACTGTCGTGATAAATGGAAAGTCTCAAGCAATCGTCTTTTTTTGGCTCGACATTGTCGTTTCAGTGTGGTTAACAAAGAGTCCCACAAATCGGTGATGAACTCTTCTGCTTTCTCCAACGGTACGTCGGACTTAAAATCTTTAAACTTCTCCGTGTACGTGTAGGCTGTGGTTCTACATTTTCGAGAAGAGTGTTTATCCGTCTCTCGAATGTGGTAGTAATTTTAAGGGGTTACTGGTAGTGGGCTTTGGTTTGACGTAGACTCTCTGGTTCTTTCATGTCATCTTCAAAATCGCTGACATATATCTGAGCCAAGACTTCAGCTACTTTTCGAGGCTATAGGCCAGTTTTCTGCCTCTTACTTTCTTCTCCTTTCTTTACGAAATGATGCGATCGTTTCATCTTGATTGTAAAATGTCGAATGACTACATTTTAAGCGTCATGGTCACCTTTATATCAATGTAAGGTCAGTATCTTCCCTATATAAAGGGTCAGTGTCCTCCCTCAAAGTATTCATTTCACTCCCAATCCTAGCAGAAAGACGGAAGAGACAACACAGATCGAACTTTTGATCAAAACTTTGCGAGGTGTTATACGAAGGTTTTCTTCAGAGAATCCGACGGACTACTCACCCTCCTTTCGAGATAAAAGTCAAGATACTTGCTATATCTGTCAGAAGAAAGGGCATTGGTCTTCTGAATGTTCACAACGTCAAAGTAAGTCAGGCATTAAAAGAGACAAAGGTCAAGATACATTTTATCATTGTCAAGAGAAAGGACATTTTTCTTCAGACTGCCCTAAGAAACGACAGGAACAGGAGGAGAGAGTTTCCGAACAGGAAGAAGAGGCACCCTCCGAAAAGCAAGAACCCAAACACGTTCAGAAAGAGAAGAAAAGTCGAAAAGAAAGTGAGGAAGAAGAGGAAAAAACTGAGAGTGAAGAAATTCAAGAAAGGAGAGAGTGAAAAGTCAAATAGAAGAAAAATGAACTTTTTACAGTGATGTGTTGTGAAACTGGATTGTAAATTTGTACCAGAGAATATACCAGAAAGAAATACGCAAGTGTCTCTTGGTTTTTATTTTTGTAATAAGGACCTACACTCACGCACTCACACACGTCCATCATGGGGAAAAAGGGATTTTAAGTTTTAACAGATTTTGGCAAACATTGAAAAGTTTGTTTCCGAGAGAAATGGGTGGTCCTGAAAAAGACCGTTGGATGTTTCTTTTTTTTTATAAAAAAAGGCAACAAACTCAGGAACGGGAAGTAATGAGCTTTAACCGACTTATCCCTTTGCTACGGCCAAGGCCTACTTATGGACCTGATACTGTCGATGATTTGGTAGAAATCACTAGCGTTGGTATCTCAAGCGTAGTAGGAGTGTTGACGGGGTTGGAGGGTTTGGCTCGGGAAGGTCTTTTTCTCTTGGGTCGTATTAAAGTAGTCTGATACATTTCTTTGAGAATAATTAACTCTGCCAAAATGTCTAAGAGTACCGTCACCGTTTGACTTTCACCGCCTTCTTTTTCTCCTAGACCTTGTTTCTTCTCTGCTTCTTCTTCTTGTCACTATTGCCATTGAATGAGAAAGGCTTGTTCTGCCTCTTTCTGCTGCTGTAAAAATTTCTCCAATTCTTCTTTCCGTCTCTGTTTAAAATCCTTGACGTACGGTAAGAAGGAGAAGGTGGTGAAGATGCTGGTACGGGAACAAATTCTTGTGAAGGAGAGAGAAAATCCACTAAATCCCAGTTGAAATTGTTCTCTTCTGGAAGTAGGACTGCGGTTGCTTTGGTAGCCGCTGCTATGCCATCACTTCTCGTTTCCACGACCAGTGCACCCCATTTCATCGTCTTAATAATTTACGTCATGTTCTAACTCTGTCGCATTGATTCACTGCGCACAGACTCTAGCGCACCTATATAGGGAATGCGTCGTCACAGGCAGCTCTCTTCGAATTGGAAGACAGACTCCGCACTATGACTGAATTTTGTAACGCTTGTTTGGATTGGTGAAAGAACTCAATCTTTTTCTATCCACTCTTCCGCTATAAGAAACTGCGATTCACCTGATTCCATTCACCTGTTCTCGTCACAAGATGCTGTTCCACCGGGACTATCCCATGTTTGTCAAATCATTATGGGCAGTTACCCAGATCACAGAGACAGTCCTTTGGAAACGAAGAATCTATGTGGAGAGGTAAGGCTATCTGAACAGAGTCTTAATCTACGGCCCAGAGGTCAGATGAAGTTTGAGGAAGAAAAGGAGATCAGTGCGATGCCCTCTACGTTAACTGAATGGTGTTAACAAAACAACCAAAGGCCCTTTTCAGGGCCACTCCATTGCTTCGAAAATATATCTATTCTCTCTTGCCCCCCAAAAACGTTTAGACGATTTTTGTGTGTGATAGATTTATGTTCATAAATCTTTGTGTAATATATCTATATATCTGTCTATATCTCTAACCCTATCTCTAACCCTGTCTCTAACCGCGTCTGTATGTCTGTGTCTCTCTTTGTCCATAGAGTAGTACGTAGTCAGGTCAGCCCCTTGCCAAACTGTTCCACCCGATTGAGGTCAGACACTTTCCTGCATGCAACATTGTTGCCAGTGTCCAGTACCGTGACGTCACCCCTGTTTAATTCCTATTGTCCGTATACAGGCCCAATACATTCCCTATGTTAAATTCCCCTTTGTCCGTATATTCAATAACTCTTTTTTTTAAAATTAAAGTCCCATTGTCCGTATATCGCCCACATTAACTACTAATATACTACGGTGAACTTCTTCAAATGTTCTGACTTCAATCCACCCCACCACAAAAATTAAAGAACATATTTGGAACGTGGTTTTGTTTCTTTTCATTTTCAAACAAACGTCAGCCACACAGAACTTGGAGTAACTTTCTAAATCTTTGTCCTAAATCTATCAATATTAAGGATATAAATTATCTTTGATTCCTTTGCACAACTCAATTAGACTGTTGAGTCACCTTGTTTTGATGTGTGAGTCATAATTGCTGATATCAAGTTCCCGAGACTTCTGAAACTCGCTTTTCTCGTTCTGGAATTGTTTCACATATATCTATGTAATAGTGTATAATAAAGTCCCGTTATCTTTTCTTTGTTGTGTATAGTATGGCATAAAGAATGATTGTCATGTGCTTACAGGCCTCGCCGTTCTTATGCATACTAGGGCATAGATAATGGATATTATGTGATTACAGCCCTCGCCACTTTGTCTAGAAGGGTATAGAGAATGGCAGCTATGTTAACTATGACATTACCAACCCAACACTAAAAAAAATAAATAAAATAACTGAGAAATTCTTACAAATAATCAATCATAGGTATTGCAAAGACCATCCCAATCAAAAAGAAATAATATGTGTATTTCGACATTTACATTAATTAAAGCTTTGGAAAGTAGAGGTCGCCCGGCGATGACACGAAGCTGACCGAGATATAACCGAACTACATACCGTGTTGCACAACAAGGAGCCGAAGAGAAAAGTATTCTTGCATATACCGATGTAGTACCGGGCACCAAATTAGCCCTTCAGAACACCCACATTCCCGGTTGCTACATTGGAGGGGGGGGGGGGGCCACAACAACCCACCCATATACATTTGCCGCGAGCACCTAGCACCGCTATTAATGACCTATCTTTGTAAAAACAAATGTAGATATAAAGAAATAGCCTTTGTAATAAAACAAATCGGACAAAGGAAAACCCCAGGTACGGGACGCATTTGAAAAAAGAAAAACGTTACGGTGGGAAATATATGACAGCGTTAGTCACATTGCTTTTTAACTGTGTAATATACCATGGGACCAGAAAGCCAATAAGGCTTCATCACATGCAGACCCTAATCTTTAATCAAGGGGAGATAACACTCCCTAAACATTAAGCATCTCATAATTGTGCGATCGGAGTAAATTTCATTTCGTGGTAATTTTCTTTGTGATTAGCAATTTTGGTAATTTTTCAACTCTTTCTTGTTTAACGGACCATTAATGTACGCTTCCTTACATAAATGATCATGCAGGATAACAAGCGTTGACATCTTTAAATGAATTGATAGGCGCACGGTGGATAATCAAAGAGACTTCTTTGCCAACTAAAAGGCAATCACCCTTTTAGATGGACCTTACATGTAAATAGCATTACGGCCCTTCTGGAGAAATACTCTTCAGTTTGTATTCAGTGCAATAAAGGAGGTATTTGCAAATCAGCCCTTAAAGGCCAATAGCCTTACTTGACCCCATACGTAGCCAACAGTAACCTCTTTCTCTGTACATTGTTTCCGTTGTATTTTGCGATTTCGTGCAGGTTTGTTAAAGTATACATAACGTACACTTTGGAAAAATAATCTAGTTGCTTGATTCGGACTGGTTTGGTTGTTTCACGTCACGTCAACACACGTAGATTATCAAGTGCAGTTGGAGCAAAACGCCTTTCCAAACGATACACCATCGTAGCTTATCTTGGCAGGATTAGAACTCTCACCATTTCGGTCGCGAATCTGGCTTGCTCAAGACTGATTCAACGCGACTTTTGCCTCAATTATCCGCCTCTTACGATTACAGGAGGTTACATCGGGCCTATTGAACATTCCAGAGCCTAAAGGAGATTTCACGTTTATAGTGCTTTTAAATGACAGGAAAATCAATGCTTGATTTGCGGAGGACTTTAAAGTTTTGGAATAATGATTACGGTTGTCATGTAAGACATTTGGCAGAGGTTTCTTGCTGCACATCACTCGATATAATCTTTACATTGTCAATAAAAATGTAGCTTTTTTTGCTGTCACTCACCTATTAACATGTTCTAAATTTAATATCACAAACGTTCATAAGCCGTAGCATAATAAAATAAGCTCTTAGAGATATTTCGTCTTTGAAATGTGGGCACCTGTGTCCCTTAAACTAATATAACGTAAGTATCAGAATAACAAACACTAAATAACCTATGGCACATTCCCATCGCCATGGTTTCATTAGCATGAAAGCTGATTACCAACGAGCAATCCCCTCACATTTGTGAACTGTGAGTAAATTGATTTTGTTCAAAACACCGGGGACAACGGAATCCTTTTCTGAAAAATAACGTTTTCTTCAACTGTTCCCGGTATTAAATAACAGGTTCTGGATATATAATAATAGAGCCTACTACCACTTTTCATAGCACGCAGATTTAATGACCACACTTATTTATGAGAAGCAAGCATTGTACAAGACCGATATTGCGATCGATGTTCTTCGATTCCTTCGTTGCCACCTATTTCCAATCTCGACGATCTCGAGGGGCGTGAAGCTTCGACAACCAGAGGGAACATTACGCAGAGTGTTTATTTAAAATCTTAACGTTGCGTAATTTCAGTTTCATATCAAAACTGATTTGGACCCTGAACCACCGTCATTAACGATCACGTTACTAGAATAAAAAGTTTGCCAAAATCGACTTAACAGAAGAATTTAGCCAAATTTGACATAAATTGGTCTTTAATTCAGAGCTTTCCAATTTATACAAATGATGCAGATCCACTGGCAAATATGGCTTCCGTTT